>PVJI01006037.1:0-90108 GCA_004026765.1 Micronycteris hirsuta | reverse complement strand
GGGAGAGGGGAAGGGAGGGAGACAGAGAGGGAGAGAAACAGCAATGTATGGTTGCCTCTCACATGGCCCTCACTGGGGACCTGGCCTGCAACCCAGGCATGTGCCCTGACTGGGAATCGAACCGGGACCCTCTGGTTCCCAGCCCGCGCTCAATCCACTGAGCTACACCAGCCAGGGCAGAATATTCTTTTGTAATTACATATTAAAAACTGGCAACATGATAGCCCAGGGAAACCAAACAACTATGTATGTATCCAAACTCCTATAACCGAATGTTCTACCCAAACTCATATATTCAATGTATCAAAAGTAATGAGTCAACATCAGACAATTAAAATTTTCATAGAGAAGTGTTCAGGTAAATTGATACCACTACAAGGCAATGCTATTTTAATTTTATTTACATTAATTTGTTTTATATACATATCTCTTCATTCTGCTAAGCACTTAAAGATTCTCTCAGGAAATTTCAACATTTGTATTAATGGCTGTGGGTTTTGTTGACATTGTTATTCCAATACCGGGAGCTTACCCAATGATAAGACCCACTCGCATTCACAGATACATCTATGTATAAATTCATTATCAAGGCCATTTTTTATAGCAGACACTAAAGCTTTCTGCTGTATAATAAAGATTTGACTGGTCTTTGACCCTGACTACTGGGAGACAGCCTCCAAACCCTGAAATTTCTAGAGTTATAAGAGTATCTTTGCTATTCACGGTTGGCCCCTTGGACTACATCTGAGTTTATATTAAAAAGATGTCTAGTGGAGGGGTTTGGCCACATTCAAAGACCAGTCAGGAGTTTAGAGGGTTGGGGCTTTAAACCACATGATATCTGACCAACCTCTGGGGAGGGAAGACAGCGTTAAACCATGCGGTCAATGATTCAGTTAAACATGCCTATGTGATGAAACCCCAACAGCACCTCTGGACACCCAAGTGCAGGAGAGTTTTCTGGTTGATGATAACACCGATGTGCAGCAAGGATGGTGCCTCCTGGGTCCATGGAAGAGAACAAGGATGCCCTGTGTTTGGGACCTTTCTGGACCTTGCCTTTGTGTCTCTTATTTTGACTGGTTCTGATTGTAAGTATGATTCTTTCCTGAGTTCTCTGAGTCATTCCAGTACATTTATGAACTTGGTGGGGTAGTGGGAACCCTCAAATATATAGCCAGCTTCTCATAAATAAGGTTAACCTGGGGACCCCCAAACTTGTAGTTGATGTCTGATGTGAGAACAGTCATGTGGAGAACTTAGCTTGTGACGTTTGGCCTAACTCTAGTGCTGGAATTACCGTCTACTTTCTGACATATATTTTATTTAAAATGGAAATAAATAAGCTTGTTTATATAAGAACCTGTACCTATAGTTATTCAACCTAAATAAAAACCTTGGAAATAATTACATGCCTTATGGCATTTACTGACTTTCTCCCCAAATTTAACACTTATAATTTTAGCTAATATTGTATTAAAAATCAGAGATCAGTTTTTAAAAACTCGCTTTGGGAATAGGGTTTTGTCAGCAATACAGATAGATTAGATGGAGTCTTCAGATTATGAAGATGAAGTAATGGGAAATAAATTAACTTTGAAACTATTGAATTTATTTTTAACTTCATCTAATGCAAGTCTCTGTTCTTTTAATCAATGAAAATCATATATTGCCATATAAGTATTTCCAAAGGATGATATTTAAAGACTATTTTGTTGAATTGTAGTAAGTGTGAAACATAAATTTTACAAAAAAAAACCACTCTGTGGTAAAGTGAGTTAGAAATGCATTGCATTAAACTGGGTTAAACAGGTCTTCCTGGGCTTTCTTTTTTTGCTAAATGTGAACCGAGTCTCTAGCAAGATGACTCAGGTAATGCCTCCCTATACTTAATTGGCTTTTTCTTATAGCATCTCAGTGAACAAGTGAGAAATAGACGATCCATATGGGTAGGAAGTATAATTCATTAAAATTGAATTCATGTTTTCAGATGTACAGAGTTTTAGTATTTTTAAAGTAGGCCTTCTTATGTTCATTTCCAAATATGAAAAAAATTCAAAAGCAAATAAAAAAATTAAAAACAAATCCCCCAAACTTAAGAAAATTTCTTCTTAAATTATTATTATTATTTTTTAAAGATTTTATTTATTTACTTTTAGAGAGAGGAGAAGGGAGGGAGACAGAGAGGGAGAGAAACAGCAATGTATGGTTGCCTCTCACATGGCCCTCACTGGGGACCTGGCCCGCAACCCAGGCACGTGCCCTTGACTGGGAATCGAACCAGGACCATCTGGTTCCCAGCCCGCGCTCAATCCACTGAGCTACACCAGCCAGGGCTCTTCTTAAATTATTTTATGCTTCAGAGTTTTAAAGATTTAAAGGTCAAAATTATGGCAAAGGGAGGGGAAACTATTATGCAGATAAACTTCAGTTTGTTTGTTTTTTTAAGTTTAAAAAGACCTATTTAGAAAGACTATAAGAAGGGTAGATTTCTTTTTAATGGAAATTAACAAAATTTCTTCTAGGGTCTAAATTGAGCTTCAATGCAATTATGGAGAAATGAGCAAAATACGGGAAGTATATACAAGTACAGAGTTTTTTCTTTAAAATTTAAATTTTAAATGCCCACACATTTGTTGGTGTGTTCTAAGGTTAACTTTTCAATCCATAGATCTGGCTTATGTCTGATATTTTATGACTTCTTCATGCATTTATAAAAACAAATCCCTGTGTGTAAGCCATGGTCACTACATGACCTTTGTGATGATGCTTTGAAGTAGGAAAATACCTGCATATTGGAAATGAGATTAAACTCAACTAATGGAATACAGAGCTTTAAAAATTTCTTGGAGATGCAGGGCTTTACTAATACATAGGAATATATATATATATATATATGTATATATATATGGATTCACACAGGTCATTTAGCATCTTCATGAATTATGAAAACTTACAATACAAAATAAGTAATGAACAACTCTGGTTATGTCACTAAAATTACTACAGATATCAGGAAGATTACACTCTAATTATTTCATGAAAGTTAGTGTTGTCACTTCAGCAAGGCATCAAAGAGAAAAGGAGGTCAGAGGCCAATGGAAAGGATACAGAGTAAAGTAGCAGAAATTGCTGACGAAAGCTGTGGTGTCAATACCTAGCTCTCTCACCTGTGCTGAGGGCTGGCCAGGGGCCCCTGCCCAGAAGGAACGTGTATTGTTTTGGGAATGGATTGTAACTCCCTCCTTATCTCCTTTTGGGAGTGGTTTCTTGTTCTGTGACTGCTCCTTGACCTTTGTCTTCCGCACATGCACACTGATGTAATGTAGCTCCGGGCCATGTGTAGGTTTCTGCAATCTGGACCTGTGCTGCCTTTGTCTGCAACCCCTTGTAAGGAGCCTCAGACTGGAGGAGGTGTGGTCTCACTCGAGCTGACCTGCGGGCAGTGCCCTCCCCTGCAATGTGAGTAATAGACCGCATGTCCACATCGGCTAGTCCACCAGGTGGTTTTTTTTTTTTTTGGACTCTCAAGAACTTAAGCAGCTCCCAGGTTTGGGGCCCCTGTGCTACAAAAGCAAAGATCAATTTTTCTTTTATTGTTGCACATAATGAATTGTTCTTGGCAGTTAAATTTAGTTTAAGTAGCAGAACACTTTCTGCTTAAAAAGCTGCAAAGGAAGCCCGGTGAGTGCATGGGAAACACTGGAGGCTGTTTGACGGCCTGGATGGAGGGTTTCTGTGGAGCCCAGTTTGAAAGCCACGGTATGAGTAATAGATGAGCTGAGGTCTCTGGCACATGGGACACACCGAACTAAATGCTCACACCAGATGGTTTTCCACCACACCTGACGTGAGGGGTAGCTGCAGGAAATATTCCCGTGGAAGCCTTTCTCGTCACCTCAGTCATAATGCTCCTTCAGGAAGCCTGTCCGAGAATAATGCTGGTATCCGTACCTTATTTAAATTTAATGCGAGACAACTGCTTTTTTTTTTTTTTTCTCGTACTCAAGTATCCAGAGTAATCCATTCCTTTTCCCCCTAGCTCTTTAAATGTGCAATTAATACCTCTGGAAACATTTGTCCCTCATCCCCTGCCACTCTTTTACATTTGAAAGGAAAAAGATCTCCATTGTGAATGATAATTGCAAAAGCAATACTAACTGTACCTGGGCTATTAAATAAAAGATTTAAATTCTGACATGAATTAGACATTTAATAAACAGCATCAACTGAAAAAGCTTTTTGGAGACACAGTGCTCCATTTCAGCTTGTTTACAAGACTCTATAGTCTTTTCTGCCTGGTTTAATTGAACATACTTTTCCTCAAATACCAGCATCCGCTATGATAAGGTGCAATTTCTCATTCAATTTTGTTTTTAATTAACCTCCAATATTAAACTTTCATAAACTTCCATAGGATCCCATCACTGAAAGTAATCCATTCCAGTTACATTACGGTTGAGTGATCATGTTATCATTAGATCTGCTCTTCCCATATTCATAATTATTTTTATCAGTTGCACACTGAGTTCCACCAAATGTCCTAAAAATACATACTCTTGAACTAAAATCTATTTGTAAATGGAGTACTATGTGAATTTTTTAATTCAACTGGGCACTTGTACCACAGATACACCCAGGATATATTCCCTTTCTAAGTGTTGCTGATGGTTCTTCTTTTGTTCCCAGAAATTCTACTAGAAAACAATTCCACACCTGTGGCCTGTGTATTCCAGTCCTTAACTTATTTGCAGTTTCTTGCAGTAGCCAGGGGTGGCAATTTAAACACGATACTAATTTTGAAATCATCATAACTGCAGGACCCCAGTGATATAAAGAGATTACTTAGGCTATTAAACAGTAATATTAGAAGTTATCATATAAGGGACGTTACGGTTATAATTTGAAAATATTTTATTAAAAGTCTTTCGTTTCACTTGTAAAATGTGTAGAGCTTTTATTTAATTTTAATAATTAGCGTTGTAGTACAAGCCAACTAGGAAGCAGACCCTATGAGATGGCATGTGGCAGAACAGCTGCAATAGACGAGAGCTACAGAAGCTGTCAGAAGGAGGGAAGACCACCCCACCACCAGACTCGTGGCTGAAAACCGGCAGACACCTAACGGTGGAACTATATACTCATTATAATACATTAACATGCGAAATGACACACCCCTTATTTCCAGGGTGGGAAATGAAAAGCCCTATGTAAGGAGACAAAGTGGTTGATGGAGTAACTCAGAAATCTCCTCCCCTTTCCTGAGAAGATCCTAAATATCCCACCCCTTGAGCTAATACCCTATCCCTCGATTACATGAACCTTAATAAAGGAAGCAAATTCTGCTAAATGGGGGCTGTTCTGTCTGTGGAGTAGCCCATTGTCACTTTCACTTTAAACTCTGTGCTGACTCATACCTGCATGTTTTCCTGTGCGAAGCCAGAAGCCTACAGTGAGTCACAGACCCTTGGGTCCCCAGACCCCCGGAATGGCTGCATCATCTATAAGAGCAACTTTGGGTGCCAAGTGTTTTATGCGAAATACCAAACTTTAGTGGACATACATTGAATTCCACAGATGCTTCCAAAAGCAATTGCTAAAGCCATTCATTAATGTCTGGAAGGTTCTCTGTAATATCATTTATAAACACAGTAGGCAACAAGAGAAAACATGTCAGAGTCAATACGAATCAGTGTATTTTAAAATTAATGTTAAAGAAAATTTAATCTTACACTCTTAGGTCATTAGACAAACTACTCTGAGCTATTCAAAGCAAATGTAGTTAGAAAACAAACTGAAATAATTAGAAGGGGTAACATGACCTAAAAGTACTACAGTCTGCATGCCAGCGTGAGTACAAAGTCCTGATGGTGTTAAAGCCCTTGGACCATGACTATGGAGTGCACCAAGTGAAATGTGCATAGCACTTTAACAAAACAGCATATTCTGTTTACCAATCAGGCAGTACACAAACCCAGAGCTCTTTCAGTTCTTGTCTGAACTGGAAAAGACTTCCCTCAGGGCAATCATTAAATTGCTAATATCCTTTCCACAGAAGGTCCTATAGACTCATTCTGTTTTCAAAATCGTATCTAAGTAGGCATTCATCTTATGAAGACCTGCCCTTACAGATTTCAAACATTTTATAATGGTCCCCACCGCTGGTAATCAAGTGAATCTCACAAGGGAGGTGTTGATGGTTTTGCCCAAGGCAGCATCAGATTGAGGATCTTCAGGAGGTGATCTCCACAGGCCTTTCCCTTCAAGGTTCCAGCTCATGATCCCTACCAAACCCTGTGAGCGTCTGCGTGAACCCATGAAGTGACTTCAGATGGGTAAGAGTACCCCCTGCCAGGGAATCTTGTCTAAATGCAGATTCTGACTCAGCAGGTCTGCAACATGGGCTGACTTTCCGCATTTCCAAGGGTTTCCCTGTGATGTTTATGTTGCTGGGCTGGGAACCACATTCTGAATAGCAAGGGTTTAGATTCCAGTTGGCAAATGACAGCACAGGCTGGCAGCCTGTTTTTGTAAATAAAGTTTTATTGGAACACAGCCATGCCATTCATTTGCATATTTTCTATAGCTGCGTTCATGCCATCATGGCAGAGTTGTGTAGTTGTGACAGAGACATTTGGGACTGTAGAGCCTAAGACATTTGCTATCTGGCCCTTCGAGAAAACATCTGGTGACAAGTTAACCTAATAGCCGATTCTTTAGTTTCCTTATGGCCTCCCCCTGTTGGCAAGTATTGGATAGGTCGCAACAGAGACCTGTTACTTTTAGGTGATAGGAGAGCATATTAAACAGCACGGGTTCAGGAAAAACGGTTGTAAGGTAACAGATAAGCCTTTCTGCTTACCTGATATTAACAGGCATTAATATCACAAATATAATTAAGTTCAATTTTAGAATACTTATTAATAGTGCACTATGGCATGACCTGCCAATGAAAAACAGCAAAGGCCAATTTGCTGAGGGTGAAGACTGAAGAGAAGTGTCTGAAATGAATTACACAGGTCACGGAGCTCCAGATTTGAACACCTGGCATTTTTACGCTCTATCCAATTCAACTTCTAAGTATCCCTTTTAAATAAATAAAATAGAAATGTTATTCCTTATTTTCTCAAGGAAAGGTGAGTGGGAACAGACAGACTTAAATAAACATCCCACGCTCTCAATTAACAACACAGGTTGGGAAACATAGGTTTGCACAGGTTGTGTAAACACAGGCTGGGAAAATGCAATTTGTCACGGTTACCAATATAAACCAAGAGGGTGAGCCGTTGTCCAAACTCAGTGTTGTACAAATCAGGCAATTGTGACTAAGCGTTAAGGGGTGGTCAGGAGACTTGCCAATGTTGATATTATGGGACTAATCCAGTGAAGTGGGTGTGTGACTATTAGTTTTTCTCCCATTAAGTAGGTAGAGAGAAGCACAGATATTTGATACGTATCAGAAAGTTTGTGGCACGTATAGCTCTTCTTCCACAGACCTTATTTGTTCTCAATGATCTGTCTGATTATTTCCCAGAAATCTGACACAGAAGGGCAGTCTGGGAAAAAGGGAGTGTCTAAGCCTAATTGTGAATCAAATGCAACTACAAAAATTTTCTCCAGCTCTTCACTTATTCATTTATCCTACAAATATTTATTGAGCACCCACTGTTGTAGGTGCTTGGGCTACATTGGTGCATAAAATACCCTCATCAATCTCTATTAATGTATAGGAGATAAAACATAAATCATAAACATAAAAAGTAAGTCATGTGATATGTTATAGAGTGACATATGCTTTAGAAATACAAGGTGAAGAGCAGGATAAGGGGCTTAGGGGCAGTGGGGTGGGGTTCAGAGGGCAGCATGTAAAATCCTACCACTCCTGTTTAATGGAAATCTTGAATACATGTACCTTGCATAAGCTCGGTTACCTCTAAGATTCTTTAAAATATCAAGGTTAAATGATATAATAAAAAAAAAAGTTTCAGGAATTCTATCTCTTGTTCTGTGAAATTTTAAGTGATTAAGAAGTACCTAGTACTACATGATTAGGCATTCAATAACTTTCTAGTAAACCAATTAATTAAGACCTTAAAGGATTCTAGCAGTGAGTAGAAAATGTGTGATTTGGTTTCTGAGTGATTTAAAATCTGTTGCTATGGTGATACTACAAAAAATTTCATATGAAAGGAAATGCATATAATTGGTATTATGTTTTTAGAATAAATGCCAAAAATATATTTATATATCAACATTTGTGCAGGAGCTATATTTAATACCTGTATAAAGATGAATGAATATTTATGTGGTTCCCAAGTTATACTTTCAGATCTGATTTTTGGAGTATGGGTATCGCTTTTCAATATACAGAGTCTACTATTATGAGGAATTCCAGACATAATAGAATTGTGCCTCAAGTTAAGACATTAAAAAAATAGTGACTACATGGGAAATGGCCTAAAATAATATAATTAAACTGGTGAAAGTAAAATTGTTTTGTCAGTAAAATAAATGATAATACGAGCCACAGACGGACAATGCACATTCAATAGAAATGCCCTAAGGCCCTTATGGAAGAGGGGATTAGTGTCTCTTTACTACACACATGTGGGGATCAATTTCATACTTAAACTGAAAGTAGGAAGACACTTTTTCTTGAAAGCAACTTAAAAACGGCATTTCTACCATCCATCTGAAAAGCCGATTTGACTGTGAGGAGGCAGCGGACATAGAAACTGCAAATTAGTGCATGCCTGGGACGGGGTGCCAACGTTACAGCGGTTTGCCGACACCATCAGAATTGACAGAACACATTTAAAAAGCAATAATTTCCAAAAGAATTAGGCACTAGAAATTCCATTTCCTCAGACTTTCCTTTGAGTAAATAGGTTAGCAAACACTAAAATATTCCCTTGGATATCCATCATGGGTCATATTTATTTAATAAAGAAGGAATAAGGTTGGACAGACACAAAGCACTAAACTGGAGCAGTTCACTTAGGACGGATCTTAGACCCTTTCACCATCCTCATGAAGGTCAGTGCTATCGAGGGCCCATCAGTTTTCTACATGTACTTTCCTTCCAGAATCCAGTATTGCTTTCTTCGTGCTTTGAATCGACAATACTAAGCTAGGAACTCTATTGCCTTTGCCCACCTTCAATTATTTTTGCCCTTTTACTTTTTTTATCTGCTCAAACACTTTTGTGACAGTCACAGGATATTTTAAAAGTTTTTTCTAAAATTAAGACTGACTGTTAAGTGGCTTACAGAAGCACTCCTGCATCTCATTAACAGATCAGGGTAAAAGCGAGAATATATGAGACTCGTTCTGCAAGCTCACTGGTTATGTGAAAAACATGATTATCTTGGCGATTCATTATGCATAACAATTTTAAGCGTGAGCAAACACCTAGCTGCTACATTCCAAGAGAAACACATTTTTAAAGTAATCTTCAACTTTACATTTTAATGACTAATTACAATCATATATTATCATCATATCATCTCAGAATGAGAAGTGTATTTGCATTTTTCCTAGTATCTACTTTACAGCACCTGTGTTATTTGATATAGACAATAAAATAGTTACTCTTAGAGATGTTTTTCAAAGTGTGCCTATTATAAGCAATAAACTTTTTTTCTTTTATAGTTATTATTCTAAGTGTATGGAATAATCTTAAACTTCACAATACACATATACTAAACTGAAAAATACTTATATCTAGAGCTTCAATATCATGGAGACTTTGGGACTTATATCACTCTACTTTGATAAAACAGGAACTATGAGGTAGAGTTAATAAAAAGTTAAGGTTTTTGGAAACTTCTTCGAAAGAACATGTATAAGAGATTCCAATCACTGTGTCACTCTGATACCCTGATGGTTTTTAAATGTGACATGGTCCTATTAATTCATAATGTTTTCTGAACCATAGAATAAAACTAGAGGAGCACCATTCCAACAGAAATTATTTCAGCAAGACCGGAAGTTACCTGCCATGGAACCCTCTCCTAGCAATTGAACCTGACTTCCTTAGGTCACCTCCATGCAGAAGGTAGGAGGATCATTGTCCAGTATTTGCAAATATGTAACCTCTATGATTTGGGCTGACCCACGGTAAACTGATCTCATTCCATTATAAAAAGACACTTGTATTAAAATAAAAGAATAATGGAGAAACAATGTTGAAGGCTGACTACATTAAGACTTAGAACCAAAGAGTTCACTGTATATGCTGGCCAAAGATGGACACTCTTCACAAACTTTTGGCAACTAAATTATCATCACAGGATTTCAACTACTTACCTATTTATTTATTTAGGATTAGAAATAAAAAATGTGCAAAGTTTCCCAAGAGTATTTTTTGTTGTTGTTAATCTCAACTCAATGAACAATAAACAGATATTTGTGAGTTTTCACCAGTTGTTTTGATCTTTCTTCTCTGACACTTGACATTTTAGGCAAATTACAAATCTTGTCAGTTTGGTTATTAAAAGTTTGTCTGGTTTAAGACTTTATTCTCAGATTAAATTCCATTGAAATCTCCTCCCTCTCTTTCTGTACAGAGACCTATTGGGATTCTTGGATCGATTCAATAGACTCTTAACCCCAAGGGAGGATCTGGCACCATTCTGCCCATCTTGCCACCAATTTTGGGACTCGGTGGCCAACTCTTGGATGATACAAGTGCCACCAAATGTTCTGTTACATGTAAATGCTATGTGTACAGGGTGGTGCCCCATAATATTCAGTTTAGAAAATAATAATAAACCTTCATTTCCCTCCATTCCCGTACATGTGCAATTGACTTCCACCTCCCAAAGCAGTGAATGTGTATCAGTGAAAAAAACCCGGATTACCATGGCTGTTACATCGGGACGTTTCCACGAGCCGGCCGTTTTGATCATAGCATGCCATCGCTTGGTAACGATAACCTTGACCGCATTCCTTGATGTCTCCTTGTACTTTCATTCCCAGCAGCACTTCCACTTTCCCCTCCGGTAGAATGCAGTCTGACCAGTTCCCCACGGGCTGTGCATTATACTTGTCACAAGGACAATACTGAGTCTCAATCAGAGGGTACATGTGAGAATTTTTACATTTTTCCTTCTTTTTACTTTTTCCTGTGGAGAAATTTAAGTTGGAAAATATCATTATTAATTTCAAGCACTCCCTAAGTCTTCTCCTTGCCTAAACTGCCGTTCTCCATTTTAGTCCTATTCTACAGCAGCCCATAAATAAATGCTATTTTCTCACCCACAGTGCTTTTAATCTAGGCTCTTGTTTGTGTCAAGTGCTTTGCATAGTGAAAACTTTTATTCTTTTTTTAAAATAGCCATTATGTTAGGCACTGTTGTGGTGACTTTTATATTCTTTAAAATGATTAAAATCCTCTCAAAAGATTGTGTGTTTTCAGTGACTGAGAAGTTGGAGGTACCTACATACATCTCTCCTTTAACATACGAAATAGAGAGAGTCACCGCACTAAGCTGCACAATTTTTTTGTTAATTCCAAATAGATTCTATAACTACATAGGACTAAAATTCAGAAAATGAGATTTTTGTATTTACTTTTTTTTGTATTTACTTTTCTGATTATGATTTTGCATTTTTCAGCATTTCTGAAGAGTAGTCATTTTGACATAGTTGGTGATTACAGTATTTTTCAGACTATAAGACGCACTTAGGTTTTAGAGGAGGAAAATAGGAAAAAAAATTTTTGAAGCAAAATATGTGGTAAAATATTTAATAACATAAATAACATAATATTTCATCAAGGTAAATTTAAACAGAACATTTGGACTATAAGA
This sequence comes from Micronycteris hirsuta, assembly GCA_004026765.1. NCBI lineage: Eukaryota > Metazoa > Chordata > Mammalia > Chiroptera > Phyllostomidae > Micronycteris > Micronycteris hirsuta. The sequence goes on along the minus strand of PVJI01006037.1, from coordinate 78,295 downwards.
TGCACCCCCATTTTCCTCCCAAATTTGGGGAAAAAAGTGCATCTATAAGTCCAAAAAATATGGTATTATAGGAAATATGAATAATATTCAAAATGAAGATATATAATATCAGCCTAAAATATTAGAAATGATTTGTACATACATGTAAATAAATTCTGTTAAAATAAACCCCTGAAGTATAACAGTAACATGCTTAAAAATTATATATCATTATTTTAATTAAATAATTTATATTTATTATGTAGTGTCATATATTATAGACTCTTTAATTATATTGAACATCATTAGTTATGTATGTTTTACATGTATTTATCTGTAGCTTTCATAAGCCAGGGCATATAGTTTTTATTATGACAAGTGGCTTATTTTACAACTTTTAAATACTGAGGAGTCTACTAACACCAATATTTTGAAGTTTCTTTTGCAACGGAGGGTACTTTTGAATGCACCAGGGTTTAGTTCAGTATGATGGTTCCTATTCTTACTCATTACATCACTGCTTTTTTTGGTCACTGTGACTGCCTTTTAAAATGCAGTTTTCAGATACAGAATTAATGCTATAGTCTTCTTCTAGGGTATAAAGGATAACTGAGGCTGGGACAGTGAGAATGGGTTAGGAAAATGAAGTGGTAACCTTTCCTCTTGCTCCTAAAAAACTTTTCCCCAAGCACTGCAGTCTGTAGGCAATCCACCAAAAGTACATACTTAAAACAGAAGGTAACCTTCCAAGTACTGTATAGGAAGAGAGTTCAATTTTCAAGGTCACTTTTCCTTTGTATCAAAATTACACAATGTGTCTGCCATGCCAACTTACATTAAAACACACATTCGAATCCACTGACTTATTGTTGGTATACTTACATATATACTATATATATATATATATATATATATATATGTAAGTATACCAACAATAAGGCATACCCATGCATTTTTCAAATACACTGTCAGAACTCTCTTGGTCTGACTTTTTTGGTTTTCTATCTTGACAGGTGTTGACTTTGGCATTCCAATGAATTATTCTTACCAACAATAGTGCGCTTTCTGGTCCTAACCGCACCGCAGTCTCCATTGCATGAAGAAAACTTGGACCAGCTGGTGAACTGACAGTCATCTTGGCAGGGGACCTGGCAGGCTTGGGTGAGGGCTGGCACGGGGCCGGCATACCGGAGGCATTCCTGGATGCCCGCCTGTCCTCCATCGTGCCTTCGACAAGAGATGGCTAAAGGAAAAGCATAGAGCTGTTTAGAGCGAGTCTGAATGTCTGCAATTACTCTACAATTTAGGAATTAACATTTTCTTAAGCAGTCAGAGGAATCCTCTTTTAATTCTTTATTTTCAGCAGAAAAGTAGTAGGAGTGTTTCTAATAATCACAGTAGTCATTAAATTGATGGTGTAGATAAAAAAAAAACACATCACAGATAACCCCGGTGGTTTTTATGACTCAAAAAAGCACACACACTTGGCATTTAGCCATTTTATCACATGCTATTAAGCATTTCAAGTCACATGTGGAGTATATTTAGAAATGAATTATTTAAGAGACAAATGAATAATACATGGGTGGTGATAATAGTTTATGTTGAACATGGGCTATTCACAGAGGTGTGAATAGAGGTGTGGGGAGACGCCGCACCCCCCAACACCCGTTCCCACGTCGCTGGCCGCTGCAGGGCTCCTGCCCGGAAGGGTCTCAGTGGCAGCGAGTTGGCTGGAAGGTTTGGGTGGGAAGTGGATGCTTGCGAAGTTTGTCTTGAAGCTGCACTTGCATATTTTTTATTTTGTTTTTTACATTGGAAGTTTGTGGGGATGGCTCTCAAGAGGTTCATGAGAGGAGGCGGTGTCAAAGCCTCCCACTCCCTCTGGCTAAAACTTCTTCACGTGCACAGATATCAACCAAAAATTAAAAAAATAAAAACTTTCAGCAACCTTAATTCTATCATTATAACTGATATCTCCACCGCTACATATGGACTCTTAAAATCGTCAAATAATTTTCACTCATATATATTATGAATTGCTTTACTGATTTCTATAAACCATGCCATAGGCTCATTAATTATTCAACATAGATGTACAATTGCTTGAAAGTAAACAGGACTTAAAAATAGCAGGTGATGTTTAAAATCCCCTCTCTCCCTCTGCCCTCTTCCCTATGGGTTTTAAAATCATTCATTCATTTATTGAGGAAGCAGATGAAACATTTATACATTGGTCCAAAAGTTAAGCCTTTACTGAACTAGCTTCAGTGGCTTTACTCAGCCTGATTTACATGGTCCATTCAGGTTTACAGTCTAGGGTGAAACGGCTGACCTCTGCCCTGCTTGGGATTCTGTCATGATGAAGCTAAGCTGAAGGGCCTGGCATTTCGATCCCGAATTACAGTGAGGACACAGAAGGCCTCAGGTTAGACAATGCTCCCCGGACCTGGACAGGAAGACTGACAGCCAGCAGTGTAGGGCTGTGTGCTGGGGTGTGTCAGGTCGTAACAATTCCAGCAAGGGAAGGCCTTCTCTGTGCAACTGCTACTGGAAAGGTTCAATAATTGCACAAAGGTAGGTAGGTGAACATTCACCTATTTCTTAGCTATAGATATCTCTTCATTTAATATTCACAACCCTGGAAGAGCCAATTTTATGGGAAAAAAAAGAAAAACAAAACAAAACAGGGGTCCCTGAATTTTGAAGATATGAAAACCTGGGAGAGTGGACAGTAGTGGCCTTTATGAAGGTCATGTGACAGGAAAAACATTAAGTGCCCCAAAGAGGCTCTCAGCACTTGGGAGAGGAGCTGCTGATCATTTCAGTCTCAGGTAATGGGGCCTCAAATCAGGCTGCAATTAAAATGACCAGGACAGCTTTTGGAAAATGTCCACACATTTGTTGAACTCAAACGTTCTGATTTAACTGATGGAAGACAGGGTCCTGGGAATTAGCATCTTTTAATTTTTTTTATTTTTTAAAGATTTTATTTATTTATTTTTAGAGAGGGGAAGAGAGGGAGAAAGAGAGGCAGGAGGAGAGGGAGAGAAACATCAACGTGTGGTTGCCTCTTGCACGCACCCCGCAACTGGGGACCTGGCTCACAACTCAGGCATGTGCCCTGACTGGGAATCAAACCAGCGACCCTTTGGTTCACAGGCCGGCACTCAGTCCACTGAGCCACACCAGCCAGGCCATTAACATCTTTTTAAAGTGCCCAAATAATTCAAATATGTATCAGTGGGTTGAGAACACTGCTCTAGTAGGTAATATATGTGCACTTGCATCAGAAACACCTGGAATGCTATTAAAATAACATTTTAATTGGATTCATTTGAGTTCCTGAAGGAGAATTCTGTGTAGGGGGTCAAGGAATACGCATTTTTTTCAAGCTGCTCGAATTTCCTTATGTGGGTTGAAGACCCACTAGGTTTAAGTAACGAAGACACAAAGAAGGGTCTGGTTGACACTTACAGCTAAGATGGGAAGTCCTTTGGTGCCCGGTTACCCTGGCTCTGTGCCAAGCTTTGGGAAATGATGGCTGAACCTGTGGCAATGAGCTAAGGAAGCTTCAGGGAACCCACGCGAGGAGTGGGCCAAAAGGAGTATGCATATAATTTGGAAGAATGATATCTGTGGATTGGTGTAAGAGCAATCCCCAGGATGTGGTATGTTCATGAGCTGGTATGACTTTGCAGTTCTTGCTATACCTGTGGAAGAAAGGTTGACTCCTTAAACAGTTCAGACTTAGCTCTGGTGGTCTGTGGGCAAAGATGCCCCAAAGAGGCTCAAGAGGAAGGGTTGATAAAGAGGAAGAAATCAGACTTTTTGCTAATCAGGATAGGTAGGAACCTCAAGAATGATACATTTGGAAAATAAGAGATTGGCCACATCAGAACTCTAAGCTTTGTAGCAGGTCACACTGTTTATAACTAAAAGAAAATTATAAAACTAAACTTGGGTTCCTTGAAATAAGACTACTTCTCCCTACTCTGAAACAGAGACCTGATTATAAATCTTTTAAGAAAGTACTTGAAATTGCTGTAGGTTCTCCTTTAAGGTTCTCTCTCTAAGGTTTTTTCCTCACAAATTGTCTTTCACTATTGCTCCAACTCTCATCACATTAAGTAATATCAAAATAAATAAATAAAGAAAACCATTACCAACACCATTCCAGAAACAAATTAATTTTGTGCAGCTATATCCTATTTACATAAAGCTAAAGTCCTTTTCCCTGCATACCTGCAGTACATAAAATCTTTAGCATTTTGACTAGTTGAAAAGAAAAAAAATGTGCAAAATTCCAATATCTGTTCTAAAACCCACTCAGCACTCCACGCCCCGTATCTGAGATTTTAGGCAGTGTACTTTGAATGAATCACTCATGCAATGTTATGCAAACAAGTTGCAACACCACCGTTTGTACAGTGTATTGAAAATTTATCACACATCTCAACTTGTTTCTATTCTGATAGAGAGGAAATGCAACAATTCTAACACAGGAATGCAATCTGAAATGAGCTTCCTGCTATTGGGCTGAGAAAAATATAAATGTTTGGAAAGGAAGCCATCTGGTCTCTCCACTTTATAAATCTTAAAAATCATATCTAAGGCACTAAAAACAGGGTCCTTCTAACAGTAGAAAGGATTCCTCATACTAAGCACGGTTTCCTAGCACATCAAAATGTTGCATATACTCAGTCAAGTATACCTGCACTCACAGGTGGAGCATACTTACCTTGTGTATAATGACTATGCAAGTGCTCTTTTGGGCTGAGGTCTTTTTAGGAACATGGGCCAAAAACCCTGTTGCCTTATGAATAATTCACCACGAAAGCTTCTTCATGTGAGGTTAGCACATATCAAATAATTATTGTAAAGTAAAATTCCATATTTAATTCTCTGTAGGTTATAGTCATTTATTTTATTGATCACTTTATTTTACTTATTGAGCCATAGCAATGTTTTTACAAATTATAAGAGAGAGTTTATTTAAAAAGTGACACAGGTAGCAGAAGTGAGCCAGCCCTGACTGGTGTGGCTCAGTGGGTTGGGAATCGATTTGCAAACCAAAAGGTCACCAGTTTGATTCCAGGTCAGGGCGCATGCCTGGGTTGAGGACCAGGTTTGTGGTTGGGGGCATGTGGGAGGCAACCAATGGATGTTTCTCTTATACCTCAATGTTCCTCTCCCTCTCCTCCTTCCCTTTCCCTCTCTCTAAAAATAAAGAAATATAATCTTAAAAAAAAAAAAAAGAAAGAAAGAAGCAAACCAGCTGGGCTGTGTAGGTTCCCGAAAAAAGTTAGAGAGGCAGAAGAAGGGCCCTTGGAGCGTAGGGGAGGGAAAGTCAAAGGTAACATGCCTGGAGGAAGGGGAGAGAAAGGCAGGCAAGGGCAAGCTCAGAGAGGGGCAGCGCACCCAGGCACAGCAATTTTTATCTGAGCGTCATGGAGAGGCGGCTTCCAGCAGGCCGAAAGCCAGGGAGTCATCCATATGACCGACTGGTGGGTTCAAGCCAGGCATGCTCAGCCCATCAACACTGAGGATTTGTTGGAAAAATAAGTAAGAAAGCCATTTTCATAAATGAATAAATGCTCTGAAAAAGGGAGACAGAATTATTAGTTTCAAAGTGACGTAGGAAACATTCTAACCAAATGCCATGTGGAAAACTTCATGAACCCTGATTTAAACAGATCGATTGAAAACGGGCATTTTTGAGACAACAGGGGGCAATTAAACATGGTCTAAATATTAGATGATAGTACAGAACTATTGTTAATTTTGCTTAGTGCTATAATAATACCGTCATGCTTAAAAAATAATTTAGAGATGGCATACATCTTATCTGGAAGTTGCTTTAAAATATACCAGCAGATCTTTTTAAGCGTGCGGAGAGTGTCAGATGACCGAGAATGGCAACATGTTAAATAAACAGTCGAGGCTGAGGGAGAGATGACTAGTTGTAACTAGTACTCATTATTTTTTCATTTCTGTGTGTTACTGAAATTTCCCATAAATTTAAGTGTAAAAAGATTACTAAGTAGAATGAGTAGAATCAGTTCCAGAATGTTTTTATGTAACTTGAATTCTGTGCTATGCTTTAAAGAAGAGAAGCACAGCGGTCCCCGGGATGAAAGGGAATAGATAACTCGATTTGAGCAGCAATGACGTGTGGCTATCAGTGTTAGGCCTATGTGAGCATGTAAATGGAAGGCTACCAAAGCCGCTGTGACATTAATCTAGTGGAATTCAAATGGAGTTGCTCCTCTTCATTTTCTTGAAGAGGAATGATGCTCCCTTATTATTCAAGATGCAAAAATAGGGCAAGTGCTATTGGTCTACGGGATTATCCTTCAGTAGGTCAGACCAGATCGTCATTTTGTTCGAATAATCAGGGTGAAATAAATTACTAGACCTAAAATGTGCACACAGAAGTTCATTATTGGAACCAGAGTAAGATCAACACCCTAGCGCAGTGAAAGCATCGGAGTATACGTAACAAGGATTTCAGGAAGCGCTGAGACTTGATTTAGTAAATTGAGCAACAGTAACGTGGTTTATCCCAAAGCAACAGCATCTAGTGATCGAGTGATGAAAGGGGTGGTTTTTCCTACAGTGTTTTGAAAAAATGGCAATAGTGAGAATGAATCATGTGAGAAATGAAAAAGAAAAGGCTTAATGTGAACAGGCGTTAGTTACCAAGAGACCTAGTTGTGCTTGGAAGACCAGACCTATAAATAATGCAATAGGGCTCTGGTTGTTTACTAGGTGGAGATAATGATCCTCCTCTTTCTCTGTGGAAAAGAGATTTTCACTGACAAGTTTGCCAAATTACAATTCCTAATTACGAGTTGCGACTGTTACTCCGCTAGAAAGGGAAACACGTGCTTAAAAATTTTTTTATCCTGAATACTTACAATGATTCCCAGGTTCACTGATGCTCATAATATATGTGAAAGTCCTTGTGTAAGGAGTTATGAGGAGATGATAATCAGCTCCCAGTGGAGCAGCTCAGCGAGGTCCCCCACTGGGAGCCGGGAAGGCTCACTAACTGCAGAACAGCACATGGAGCGCTGAGGGACCGTCACACCCACAGTGCAGTGTCAAGCTGATTTTATGAGCCACTTAAAAATTAGGAAATGCTAATAATCATTTTACGACAGGGCTCTCGCCGAGACAGAAACAAAACCCAAATCCCCAAATCAGCTAGGATGCTAGTATTCATTAAAAAGTTAGAGGAAATAATTTAACAATAGAAAAATTAGAAGTTTAAAATAATGGTTTATGTCAATGAAGTATGTAAAAATTATTGGCTGGTAGCTAATATACTTTAGGTGAAACGGTTTTAAAAATGATGTCTGTTCTTTAAAATAAGCTCTTTTGTTCCTTTCTACCTAGTTCATTTTATGGCATAAAAATCTCTACACATTAACAGATTAATGGGAGCCACTGGGATAAATTGGCCCTTATATTCTGGGCATAACCTCAATACTACCTCTAAAATGCAGTCATTTAAAAACAAAGTGGACCAGAGTTTAAGCAAAAGGGTACTGACCAGGGTGTCAATATAGTTTAAGCCACTTAATTGAAGCATGAGATTTAAACATATTTGTTCACAAAAAAAAAATAAAGGTATAAATTGTAGTTAAATACTTATATCTCATGTTCTACAAACTTAGATTTAATTTTGATAGAGGGAGAATTAAAATGCTCTCTTTTCTTTCTGTACTTTAGTTTTATAAGCTTATTAATCAATAAGTGATGCAGGGAGAGATAGGTCCCTGCCATGTGAGGCAAATAATTGAAGTTCTTCTCTTTCTTTGTTGTGATCTAGATTTGGGGATACATCTGCATTACACTGGCTCCACATACAGAGGCTGATGCCAGATCTAGTGAGAGGTCAACATTACAATGGACATTCGTTGGCAGGAAGGATACAGAGGGGCTGCGGTATTAGGACAGTCAGGGCTGACTCTGGGGTTATTGTAGTTTCATCTTATTTATATAAAGTACACCGGTCAGGAGATAGCATGAGGAGAGCATGGAGATTCAGCAAGAGCAAATGTGAAGTTATTTGTAGAAATCTCAGCAACTAATCTACAATATTTTTGTATGATACTCTTGGTTATAAACACATCACTAAGTGATAAACACTGGAAAATAAATAAATAAATATACATATATATATATATATATATTTTAAAGTATACGATTGATATTAAGTAGTGATTGATACTGCCCCTTATGGAAGTCATAAAGAAAAAAAATAAGTAAACTGTCATTATTATCAGCTATATATTTTGTTTTAATGCAAATATAATAGTAACTCTAGCTTCAATTTTTAAATGTAGGTTTCAATGACATAGTCACTGATCAACCCATAATTTAGCCTTCTAAATGCCATCCAAACTATATGAAATGTGAGCAGAGAAAAAAGTCAGTAGAGATTACATTTCTATTCAAAGCTCATGATAGTGACTTAAATAGTATGAAGAAAATATGAGCTGTCTACTCACTTAAAAATTAAATAGAATATGAACATAATTTCATGTCATTTGTATTCCTTTTATTACACTACTATAGGAAAGATGGCTATGTCAAAGGCCCTCTAAAATTTCTGCATAATATTCAAGGATGATTCAAGTTTAAAAATTGCCAAATCCTGTCAATTCCTTCTTTATTTTTTAAAAGATGTTATTTATTTAGTTTTAGAGAGAGGGAAAGAGAGGGAGAGAAACATTGATTGGTTGTCTCTCTCATGTCCCCAAGTGAGGGCCTGGCCCGTAATCCAGGCATGTGTCCTGACTGGGAATCAAACTGGCAACCTTTCGGTTTGTGGGATGATGCCCAATCCGCTGAGCCATACCAGCCAGGGTCTGTCAATTCCTTCTTTAAAATACATCTTTCCTTTCTATTTTAAGTTCTTATACCATTAGATAAAATTTCCTGTAATATACCATTGTCCATATCCAAAGCTTTGTGAAGATTCTTCACTACTTCTGCTTTCCTATTGAAAAAGTCTTCCTTCTGCCCTGGCTGGTGTAGCTCAGTGGATTGAGCGCGGGCTGGGAACCAGAGGATCCCGGTTCGATTCCCAGTCAGGGCACATGCCTGGGTTGCGGGCCAGGTCCCCATGAGGGCCATGTGAGAGGCAACCATACATTGCTGTTTCTCTCCCTCCCTCTCTCCCTTCCCCTCTCTCTAAAAATAAAAAAAAAAATAAAAAAAAAAGTCTTCCTTCTGCACCTCCTACTCCTCCTTCTAGCATTCAAATCCTTCTGGCCCTTGTCTCCAACTCACTCACAGAAATCCTAGGCAAACTGATCAATATACTGTTCCCCAAACACAGAGATTTACTTACTGCATTTTTCATGAGTCATCTGAATCATGGATATCTACAGTATATTTCCTACCATAAGAAATAAACGGAAGCCATTTGTTATATACTTTTATCCTCTCAATAGGCTGGGCTCAGTACCAAGTACGTAACATGAAACAAGTGGTATGTTTTCAATAAACACTTGTTTTATAAAATAATGAATTGTACTGAATGATACTCAGGAAGTTTGAATTGGCTTAAGAAAGAACAGGTCTTATCCTGTTTTCACAGCTTTCTGAGAATACTTAATGTTAACAAACTTAAAGCTCTGTACATTGGGATAGGAATTTTATTTAAAGACAGTGATTCTTTATTATTGCTATGGATTGAATTGTGTCCCCCCAAAATTCCTACGTTGAGGCCCTGCCCACCAATATGGAGATGTGGTCTTTGGGAGGTAATTACGTTTAGAGGGGGTCATTTGGTCATGAGGGCCAGACATCCATGACAGGATTGTACCCCTTATAAGGAAAGACCAGAGGGCTTGCTCTCTTCCTTTCCACCATGTGAGGACACAGCAAGCCAGGAAGAGAGATCTCACCAGGAGTCAAATTGGCCAGCACCTTGATCTTGGACTTCTCAGTCTCCAGAACTATGAGAGACAGATTTCTATTGTTTAAGCCACCTAGTCTATAATATTTTGTTATAGCAGCCCAAGTATGCTAATACCACTATTAACACAAAGTTTTAAGCAATTATTTTAATTTTTAAGATTTCTAATATTTCTATAGAAAAACTTGGTGAATTTAAGGAAAATATCCTGTTAGTAACAGAATAGCCAATATCCAATTTAGAGAAAATTGGGTAAAAATTGCCAGTGATGCTGGGAATGACTGATGCAAAATTTTGATACAAAATAATAATAATCATGATTATTTCACTTTTCCTTAGAAATGTAAAGGAATTTTGTCATACATAATCACATACATTCTTATGTATTTTTCACATTTTCATGAGTATACTGATTTTTTTTTTTAAAGTACTTTGTGTTCTAATGTAATAGTTGAGGAAGTATTTTCTCACATTTTCAAATCCATAAAATGGAGACCTGGTCATGACCCTAGTTACTCAGAATAGAATCTTCCTCTCTTCTTACCCCTGAGTTATTCTATTCTAGCTTTTTTCAGGGCAAGGCTGAGTCTCACTGATTTGCTTTACAGCAAGTTAAGTTAGTACGGAGATGGTAAACCATTCCAGCTGGTTGCTTCTTGGATGCTGGGAACTAACAGCTTTCCAAATCCTTTGAAATGTGTCACTACAGATAGGTCCCACCATTGGAACAATTATACTATTAAGAGTATTGATAGTAAAAATAAGAGTCTGACTGTAATGGCCACTTTATTGTTAATAGGTGGTGAAAAGTAGGTAGGTACAGGTGACTGGGTAAGCGAAGACTTAGGGTGGTTGGCTAGTACACTGGTAGAAGAGAACTTTGTGTAATATTTTCTACTGTTATGGAAGTTTCAAGTCATTTGAGAAAAACTGAATCACAAGAGGTGACTTTGTAAGTGATCTGCTGAGAGGTGCATATTATAGGAGCACACACATTCTTTCCTCTCTATGCATAGTCAGTAAATTAACTCCTGATGTCCAGTTCTTGGGTGTGATTTATCGTCTTCCAGACAGGAGAATTAGGAGGGAATTCTCTCCTGTCTTCCTATCTTATGTATTACCTGGTTTCACCTTTAACTCTTTTTTTTATTACTGAAGTTTTTAGAGTCAAAATTTTATTCCTAAATTCCCCAAAGAATGTAGCAATTCCATCCTAGAGGCATATATTTTACTACTGTGGCAGCCTCTGAAGTCCACTGCTCTCATAACTCTACAAGAGTCCCTTTGTGGATGAATTGAATTAAAAAGCATTTCCCCTAGTGACCAGGTAAACTTTAGGAATTTTCCAATCCTATTGGGTAATGACTATTCAGTACTATTAAAAGCTATGACTATATTTTGGATGATATGGTTTTAGAATCTAGACCAGGGGTCAGCATACATTTTCTGTAAAGGGTCAGATAGTGAATATTTTTGTCCGCCATATGATTTCTGTAACAACTACAGTAATCCCTCTGCATCCATGGGAACTGATTCCAGAACTCAAGTTTCTTAATATAACATGGCATAGTATTTGCATATAACCTACATACATCCTCCCACGTACTTTAAGTCATTTCCAGATTACTTATAATATAATGTTAACACTATGCAAATCGTTGTCGTACTGTATTGTTTAGGGAATGATGACGAGAAAAGAAAGGACCACACTGTATACATCAGCAACAATGCAGCATTTAAACAAATTTCCACGTGTGGTTGGTTGAACCTGCAGAGGTGGAACAGTGGGCATGGGGGGGCTGACTGCTTTGTGTCACGAGAGCAGCCACCGGCAATAGGTAAGGATATGGGTACGGCAATGTTCCAATAAAGCTGTAATGATTAAAAAAAACCAACTGGGTTGGATTTGGTGCACAGGCCATTGTTTACTGATCACTGGCCTAGACCAATAGTTTGATAAAATCTATGGGACTGAAATTTCTACCTTTAGAATTATAGAACGGTATAGTTAGCTCTCATATTTTAGTTCATATGGTGTCATTTCTGACACAGGAAGGAATAGTAATTTAAAGTGAATACCATTTAAAATTCTTTAGGTAAAAAGGAGTGCTTAAAGAGTATACACATGCAAACAGGTTACAGAGAAAAGTCAATTAATGGTAAAATACAATAACCACTTTGCCCTCTGCACACAATGTGTTTTAGAGCTCTAACATTTTTCTATGGCTTCATCAAAACCCTTTCTGTTAATTTTACCCAATTTACTATTTTCTGTCCTAAGCTATGTCTATAGCTGCGTTTCAAATGCATACTCGGATATTTTTAATTGGCTCCTCTGCTGTCACCTCTAATGCACAATATAAAAAATATACTTTATAAAATTAGCTCTACTTACAGATCCTAGAATTTTCACCATTATTATAATGATTCTTAAGCTAAAAGTATTGGAGTTTAAGAATAGTATGATCATCTTTGATTTGTTTATTTCTATTTTTGCTACTATTGCCTGACACTAAGTCCTAAAATTATTTTCCTCTATAGTATGTTGAAAATCCACTTATTTGCCCATTCCTACCACTGTGGTTCATGAGACCCTACTACTAAATCCTTGAATTGCGACAACAGTGAACTAGCTGGCATCTAGTCCCATGCGCCTTATCACCCTAATTTATTCTCTACACACTGACAGATAAACTACCACTTTCATCAGGTGCTTGCTCTTACTAGTAATTGAACAAGGTAAAAAATACTGATCCTGATGTTTACAGCCGTTTGCGAAGTCACCGTGGGCTCCAGCTCACATCTTTAGAGCTTCAGGGCTCAATCTACTCCCTGGCTTGCACCTCTACATTCTTTCCTGACACTCATGGCTCTTTCCACACAGTCTTCTGAACACAATGACATTTGAATGAGTGACTGGAACTAGAAAATCAGATATGTTAGAGAGGACAGGGGTAGCTTCTCTACAGTCTTTGCTGATTGATGCTAATCCTTACTACACAGTTATTTTAATCATTAAAAAGCAGCACGAGTTGACACTTTTTAAATCTCTGACTGGATAAAAACAAAGATGAAAACAGCAAGAATCTGACAGGTCCATCAACGCAGCCATGGCCATCAAGGGAAGAAGATGCCGCCTTTGGGACATTAGCAAAATATATTTCTACATTCTTAATTCTCCCCACTTCATGTTTCTGTATAGATATAGGCACTGTGGGAAAAAATCTTTAATATAGCAAGGCAAGAAAGATTATCTTCACATGGAATTTAAGTGGGCTCTTCTTAGTATTTATGCAGAAATGACTTTCTTTTTTCAGATAGCCTGGACACAGAAAAGCGTACAAGACAGAGTCAGTTGTGTGCCAAGTATTCCAAGATCAGAAGTCATTATTGAAGTACAGGCAGAGGAAGAGAAACCAGTAACAGGAAACCAAGAGTAAAAGAGTCAGAAAGGCAGGAGACGGTGGCATTGAGGAAGCCAAAGACCACTTTTCCCCGTGAGCGTGGGTCTCGGTATTAAGACACGACAAAGTAGTCAGCCAGGGTGAGGAATGAACAGAAGTCTTCAGATTTGGAAATGAGAAGATTACTTGTAATCACAGAAAAAACTGTCTTCGTACAGACTTTGTGTCAAAAATACAAAAGGTCCATGTTACTATTGTTGCTTTTAGGACTATTATGACCTACATATGCATTCATTGGGGCCATGATCTAACAGGAAGAGGGAAGGAGTTAACATTTAAAGAAGACTTAATATGTGCAAAGCATTGTGAGAATCATTATATTCTTAGCCTCAGAGGGAGGAAATAAATGACTCAAGATTCTGCAGTTGTTAAGTAAAAAAGTTTGGAACTGAAGCTGTTTCTACCACCTCAGATTTCCTCCCATGGTAGTCTATAAAAATACAGCTTTCATCTTTTTTTACCTAATTTCATTTCAGTCTTGGATCCCTGGGTATTTTCTGGGCATAGGTTGTAGAATATGAAAATTGGAGTAATTCTAAAAGATCATTTGCTCCAACCCTCTTATCCTTTTTTTCATCTAAATAAACCAAGACAAAGAAAGGTGAAGTAATGAATAAGACTCACATTGTATTAGTGAAAAAACAAAGACTAAAACTTGTGCTTCTGGATTGCCAAACTCATACCTGTTTTCATTATAAATTCCACATAGCACCCACATTGCGTTCAGATGTCTGCTGGATTCAAGGAGGCTTTAGTAGGGCAAGACAAGAAGAGCTCGTATCACTGAGTTTCTTGACAAATGGTTTTAAATGGGGAGAATGACTTTGAATTCTAAATATGTACCTAAGTCTCAATAACTGTAAAATGATACTAGTAATTTTTAGCTAAAGCTGATGGTGGAGGACACATAATGAAAATTAAGTATATGAAATAATATCATAAAAATCACTAGGTGGTTAATATTATTTATAAAGTAAATTTTATGTTTCAAGTAAAGACTTCTAAAAGGATGATTATAAAAACAGAACATTTTAACAAAAATGTAGCTCTGTTTCTCAAATTATGACAGTAATCTTCTCATTGTAAAGAAAAGAGGGTTCCAGGTGACCGCAGCAAAAGCTGGAGTTCTATTCTGTAAGTTCACACTTGTGCATCATCATCAAATATATAACTACAAAGGAGGGAGCAAAACATGTTTTTATGAATCAGAGAGAGGTGGGGGTTGTGTTTTCAACTGTATACTCAGCTACATTTTAGGTATGTAGGAACTACATGCTAAAAGTCATATGGGTAAAAACAATCATGTACACTCTAAAGACTGACTTTGCTACATGCATAAATAACATGTTCCAAAGCTTCAAATGCAAGTATTATTTATAGTACCCAATGAATAACACTGCAAGTTGGAAACATTTCCATCACGCATTTTTGCAGGATTCCACATTACCTAGCAGTGAAAACAGATTGCAGGCTACACATGGCAGGTTTTGAGTTCATAAATCTGCATGTAAAAAATCAGTACTGCACATGAACAGAATCAGGGATAGCTGTGACAATGTTATGGATGTCACTGCTGAAATTTCTGAGAAAGTTAACCAATTATATTACATTATATGCATACACATGTATAATGCAGATGAGCAAGGATGTAAGGATCTTATTGATTGTTAAGGCGACAAGCAAAAGTGCCATGGAACACCACGACCAGAAAGCTGACAACAACAAGAAGCTGCGGTGTACAGTCTACGTCACAGCACTTTTAAGAGCTTGGTCTGATTATCTTCCAGATATCAATGAGGGAAAAACTCCAGCAGAGAAATTATGGGCTAATGTCAAAGAGCAAAAGACACAAATGAAAAAGACACGTTTCCATGTTCTGGGGTTAGGTAGAATAAGTGGTAAGCAGATTCGTATCTGCTCTGCTCTGTAGGCTAAGCACGTCATCAAAACGACAAACTCCTCAAGCTGGTGGTGAAGTTAGAGATGCTGAAGAAATGAAAAGCAAATCAACAGTAGAACGAGAATGAGGCCTCCCACCTCTGGCCTGTCGTCCGGGCCCACAGCCTTCCTGTGCCCCAGGGCTGTCCTCTTGCACGCTCCAAGGGACTAACTGGCACCTGCGCCATTTGTGTGTCTTCCACCTACAAGAAAAGCAAAGAAACCTCATGGAGAGGAAGCAAAAATTCCAGGCAAATCAAAGATATGGTGACATGGAAACATGACTTTGATCACTGCCAACAGAGATTTGACTATGCTCAGTCCTATTGAAATTTAATTTAGATCTCCAAGACATTAGAATAACGAACATTAAATATAAAACTATTCTCTATGGCAGTGGATAGAGAGTTCATCATGGTCAAGTTCTACAAGAATAAACTCTACAGACAGCGTAGAGCCTTTTCAATGATTAGGACTACCAGCAGACATACCGGATGGTACCAGAGTGATTCCTGCTGTTTAATTAAGGAATGTACACTTCCTATTCAAGTTATAAAACTGCATTCATGTCATGAGCCCTTTGTATAGTGCTCGTAGCATTGCAGTGGTAATTCAGAAACTGCAATTATAATACACTTTACTAAACAAATCCATCAAATGAGTACATTTGGTCTAATAGTTCTCAGTGTTTATAGTATAAACATGCAATTATACTATTTGTCATCTCAGAATTAAATATAGATTAATAGAGTTAAGGTGGCAAATCTGCCATCAATTTCACCTTAAGTTGCTATTTTGTGATCACACATTCCATCAATCGATGCCATAATATTTCATCTGTTGTCGGAATTGCAATTTTGTGCTACATCAAGTTTCAATCAGGAAATTTCTTGTAATAGTTCTGAAGAAACACTTCTCTAATATTTATCAAGATGATGATAGATAGTTTCAATAACCTCAATTTTCTTCGAGGTGGCCCAAAATGAATAGAACATACGTCTTACTAGCATCATTGAGACAAAGATGCATTTCAGCAGCCAGCATGCCAGGCTTTATGAGGGACAGGAGCTCTTTGGAGCCAAGAGAGGAATGCCTAGGTTATTCCTCAAAGGAAAAAGACTTGCCTCCTGAAATGTATGTTTCATAATTATTAACAACTTTTCTGCATTCCTGGTAGTTTATGTCAACACAAGAAGTTTTCCCTAACTTCTGGAGCTAATAATACAGTGTGGAAATTTCTACAAGTAATTGTCTCTCTGGAGATAATTTTAGTAGAAGAGAAGCTCTTTCAAAAGGCAAGGGATCATACATTCAGGCAAAAACATCCCATACTCCACTGAGCCTGCGGGATGAGGTTGGACCTGAAGTATTTCGCTCGGTGCATTGGTCACCTGCTTTTCCTTTAACTCTCTTACCTGTAGCTTTGGCACATCTGAGGGGCCTCGCAGGCCTTCTCTTCATAGAGAGGGTCTGAGCAGTCCCTGCCCCCGTTGGCCGGCAGCTGAATGATGACCCGGTGCCGAGACTGCTTCTTGATCCCGGAATCCCCTAGAATGAGGCAGCTTTTTAACCTCTGTACTCTGCACTCATAAAAGAATCTCCAAAGACCAGCCTGTGTGGAGAAATTACATTGCCTCTAGCTACTCATGATTTGACATCCCTGAACGAGAGGGCTCATCTAGTCTAATCATTTCCTAAATTCTCCCAAAGACCACTTATATTGAAAACTCAATCAATTTATAGTTAAAAATGCGAAGAATGAAGAAAACAGTTCCATAGTTAACTAGCTTCCTAATGCACAGTTGCAAAGTAATTGCTCTTTTGTATATTTCGTTCCCCTTGAGAAATATGACAGTTCTAATTAATTTATTTCCCTGTACCTTAAGTTTATTTTCCTGCCATTTCACATAGCCCTGCTTACCACATGGGACTCATACACATCTAATGAATCCTTCTTAGGAGACTATATTCCTTGTTTTAATGTGAAATTTTCTCTCTTTGTTATTCACTTAATTTGAAATGCATAACTCATAAATTATTCTAGTGATTTATTACTCATGTTAAACAGCCTGAGATCTTCAATTCAGGTCGCATTCCAAATATCAGGGCTGTAAGTAGGGAAATGAAAGTTATTTTGTAGAGGCAGAATTTTTAAAGAAACTTTGAAATAGCAATAATTACTCCAAATTACTCCAAATAAATCCAAATTATGTTAAAAAACAAAGGAAATGAGATTTATCTGCAATGAAGATATCAGCTGAACAGTATTATTGATATAAAGATTTGCAAAATTTCTTAATATTAGAGACAGATAATGTAAAAGACTTGCCAACTTTAATAAAAGATATATTCTAACTTACAACAAACACACTTTAGGGATGAACAACTCCATGGTACAATTTCATTCACAAAAGAATTCCCTGACGAATTATTTTAATGAAGTTCCCATGATGCATTTACATTGTTTTTGGCAAGATCATTAAATATTTAACATGTAAGACTATAGGAACAGAGAAATTCAGAAGGGTTAGCAGCCCCAAACAATGAAAGCTTAACCAGAAATGAATGGAAACATTCTGCAAGTGATTATGTTAGTAGAAGAATATGATTGGACAATTAGAACTTTCCAATAATGAAACATCCTTTCTCATGAAGTTAAAGTATCCCACAACATGGTCTGGGCAACCAACTCTGAGCAATGTGCGTTGAGGATTCCTGTGTTAGATGGGCGAATGGATCAGATTAGTGATTCCTAAATGCTTGACTGCATAGGATAATTCCTTTAAGAAGACAAAAACCAAAAACATGTATCAGCCTATACCCTGAACTACTAAATCAGAATTTTGAGCAGCTGAGTTTGGAAATCCGATTTTTTATAAAGCTTGTCAGGGAATTGTGATGAACACCCAGATTTAATATCTACCAGAATAGACGACTTTCTATGTCTTGTCCCAATTTCAGATTCTAGGGTTCATGGGTAACTTTCTAGGATTATTCCCATTGTGGGGGAAACCTGTACTATTAAGGATTGTAACTATTTTAGTGAATAATTGGAATACTACAGGTAATGGAGTAGGGAATTAGGGACTGGAGGTAGTAAGTGGCAGAGAATTAAAGTATATGCAAATATTGTCATCAACGTTTTTAGTTTAAGAGTAGTAGTCTGAATGCTAGCTCCGACTTTTACATGTTAAATTTATCTAGGAAAGATCTAAGAAATGCCAAAATGCCAATGACTTCAAGGACTTTTAATATAATTGCTAATGCAATCTCCATCCATTTTATTGTCCACTGACTCCTATTTTAAGGTGCAGCTGATAAATTCCTCCAATAATTTAGACCTCGGAAAAGTTTTTTTTCCCCTGACAATCAGTTAAGAATCCACTGTGTTTCTATTTTTTGCCTTGCTCACCAGACTCTCAGAGCTAATTTTCTTCTCAACTGCAGGAGCTTACCTTAACTCTGATTTTATAGTGTAGTTTTTCTCTTTTTCTCTCATTTACTACTTGATTCCATCCTTCTTTTACAGTTCTATTATTTTTCTTTTGTTTATGATCTGCCATTAAACTTTTTAAATGAGTAGACACATGAAATGACCATTCTTATATTTCTTTATCACTGAGGGAAGGAAGGAAGGAAGGAAGGAAGGAAGGAAGGAAGGAAGGAAGGGGCAGATTTTTGCTTTCCAGGGGATCAGTAACACTCTAACCCTTCTCAACCTAGAGATGGACAACAGACGTGGAGGTGGGAACAGAGATCCAGAGTCTGTAGTCGACTGTGAGTACCTTACCAGTGGCACCTTATAGACTGGAGCTTCAGTTCATTAACTGTCTAGATGTCAGGACATCTAGGACATAGGCAAGGTGGTTCAGACTTGGGAGGCGGCAATCAAATGTTACTGTTTCATTCCTACTTCATTGACTGGAAAGCAAAAATGTCATCCAATGTACAACTCTGAAACATTCGAGTGCCTTCTCATTGCAGAGTCCACAAGTTTGTACTTGATACGTATGACTACCATAACTCCTCTGCACTTCCACAATTGATTCCACCTTGGAATCCATCTATTCCTATGAAAAGTTCAAGTACCTTAACCTTGTGCGGCCCACAGGAGATTGTAACCTAATTCAAGTGAAACATTCCAAAGCCGTAACACATTGAGAGGAAGTGTAATGGGGTTACACAGGAAGTGTCATGGCACCCGTGTTTCTACCCACTAGGAGGGTTATTTCGTCTCAGGCCTGAGTGAAGAAATTACTTGTTCACTCAAAGAAACAGCACTGCAGAGCTTGCCCAGGTGAGAGAGGTTTCCGATCAAAGCGCAAAGGGAGAGCCACAGTACCCATTAAAAGAGAAAAGTGGAAGGTTCCTCATTAACGATTGGAGTTGGCAAACTAGGATTTTACAACCTTCATAATTTCCTTCATGTACTTATACCTGATTTATTACATGTGGTTAATATACACATCTCATTTCCATTTACCTTTGTGTTTTTGCACCTAGAACAACAGTCACACAGAGCAAGGACTTAATAAATATCTGCTGAATGAGTAAACATACTTATTTTATTTCTTCTCAACTGGATTCATGTCTTCTATTTCTTTTCATCCATTTCTTTATAGTAGTAAAACATGGGTACTAAGCCTGTGCACTGAGGATTAATAGAAAATAAGGTGTCACTTTGTCCATGGGAAACAATAAGCATGGGAAAAATGAATATTCCTGTAGTGTTTGTACTTGAAAATACCTATCTAGGATAGAAAAAGAAAAAAAAATAGGGGTTTATATATTCAGAAAGCCATTAAGTGATAATGGGGCACAGAGATGCAGATGGTATATAATCTCTCACACAGCTACAGCAATTTTCAGATATCTTAGGACATTCAAGATAAATTTCACTAGAGAAGTTACTTGGTGGAAGGATTTAAAGGGCCGGCAAAACTATGATCTGTTAAGCTGGATGTGGGAGGAATTAGCAGGCTGGAGGAGCCTAATAGTGATAGGAGATTAGAAACACTTCCTGCAAGAAGCCAAATGTAAAGGTATTTTTCATATCTTTGGGGTAATTCTTGGGTATCACTGCCTGAGGCTAGCAAGGTAGAATAGATACCTCTGCAATATCCTTTCTAGCTCCCAACTCAATAAATGTAGTGTGATAAAAGGAGTGAATAGAATTTGAGCAGCTGAATGCATTATTTGATCAAAATATTGGATATTTAAAGATCAGAGTTACAAATAATGTACATACAGACATGTTTCCTCTTCTTAAAAAACACCCTTTGTAAAGTTTATGAAAATTTAAAAAAGTTAACCAGTGCACTGGTTTAAGGATTAAACTACTCTCTACTCAATACTGATCTTTATCGGCATTGATTTTTCAAGATGTTTCTTGAGAAAGGGCTGAATAACATTTCAAATAACTCTTTTTGTTCCTGCTGGAATGCCAAGCTATTCTGTTCCATTTTCTGTAACACTGAAGCATAATTTTACCTCTTTAAATTGATTTTTAAAAGGAGTTTAGCTCCACACTTGCATTAATTCAAAATCCTTACAAACTTTAGACTTCACCTGAAAAATTAAATTTAAAAAAACCACCCTATCCCTGCATTAATTTTCTGCTGCTGTTATCTATCCTTGAACATTCCACTTTGTTTTGCATTTTTTAATTGTATGTGAAAGTCATTGTAATTCCAATAAAACTTGGGCCATTCCCATTTCATACCACATAATGAAAAACTAACCACATATCATTGCTTTATTTTCCCTACAACAAAAGGCTAGTTTTCTATAACATCATTGTGTCCTTATTCTCCATTACAACAGTTTACAGGCAAAACAGAACGGCCTTCTCCGGGTGCACAAAGCATCTTGGCACTGCTGTCTAACAGCTCCCCCACTCCTACCCCGAGGCTTCCTTTATTCCCTCAATACACAAGTACAGTTATTTTTTTTAAGTCCGAGTGCCTGGATTCAGGGTTTCTAAAAGCCTTTTGTTGGAGGAGGCTCAATCTGCACAGGGCTGACAAACGGAACAAGCAAGGGCTGATCTCCTGCTCCTGGTGAGATGACCCATGGCCAGCCAAGCGCAGCCCCGCCTCTCGGAGCGCCTCTTGCTCACAGGACAGCAGATTTCTGAGCTGGCGTTCTCATACTCCTGACCTCCACCACCCCAGGATCACTGGAGGAGAAGGGTATCATAGTGGCGGCATACACTTTAATTTAGAGAAGCTACCTGCCCACCCATAAAAGACCCATTATGTTTCACTTGCCTATTACTCACAAGAAACTAGCACCCTCTACGCCAAATGACTTTCATCATAACCTGAACCCACAGCACTATCTACATGCACACCCCAATTTTAATTTCTCATTCTTTTCCACCCTCTAATCCTTCCACTGCACCCATTGGATCTCATGTTTTTTCATCTGCTATCTTTTCTTAGAGAGTTTCCTTCACATTCTTTGCAGCAGAAGCTGACTATTCCTAGCCATTTCCCAGCCTTCTTTCTCCCTTTACTTTTAAAAACCTCCAACTCCTCCGAAGCTCCCGTCATCAACTTTATCATTAGCTATCCACTTTGTAGCAGTCATCGACTGACACAGTAACTAATGACTTTAGGAAATCCCTTCCTGTGATCCTTTCTCCTTAGCTAGCCTTGTCACCTCTTTGGCAGCTTGGCATCCACATGGTTATTGTGTCCAAGGCACGGTGCTTTGAATTACTGTACTTCTTCACCTCCACTGACCTTCTCCTGCACCGAACATCAATTGCTGCCTCTTCCTCCTTTGATGAGGAGCTAGTAATTGAGCTCCTCCTTCATCCTTTGATGTTATTATCATCAATACCTGCACGCTCTCATCTTCAAACATTTTACTTTCTGGTTACTTCTCCTTCACTTCAGTGAACTTACTTCAGTTCTCATCTTACTAAAATTCTTCAAATTAACTAAAATGGCTAATCCAATTTCTGCATCCCTTTCCCCGTATCTATCATCCTTTTCAGGACCTCAGTTCCGTCCCAACCCAACTTCGATTCCATATTCCATTATAATTAGAAGTAATCCCTTGAAAACATCTTTGACTCCCTGTTCCCCTCTACCTTTCTTGTACTTTCCTGGAAAAGTCCCAACCTTAATCAAAACCAATAATTTTCCTATATTCCCTATACTCAGGCAGCTGAAGTTTCTCCATGGTTGGAGAAACACTGGCAACTGTGTTGAGAAACCCCTTTTTAAAGACCTGCCTAAACTTGCCTAGAAATTCCAGTCCACATTATTAGTTTGCCCACCTTTGCACTCTCCACAATGACGTCACATCTTCTTCTCTTTCGTCAGATCCCCTGCACCCTTCCCTGGATCCTCCAGACTCACTGGGACATTAGGACAATCATTAATGCCTTGACTGTCCTGAACAGCCAGAATGTAAGCTTCCTGAGAGCGGGAACATCGGGTTGTCTGTTTACTGCTATAGACTTTATATTCAATATTGTGCCTGGCACGTTACAGTTACTTGAAAAATTTTCAGAGAATAAAAAAGTTAAGGACTCTCTAAAATAATATATATGAGTATGACATGAATCATTTAAAAATAATTTATCAGAAGATCCTCAATAAGTAATAATCAGAAATGTATATTAGTTTTTCTTCATCATTATCTAAATACTTTTCCCAAACTGATACATAATTAGCCTTCTAAGAAATACTGCTTTCAGCATGTCAAGTCAAAACATTTACTCGATACTGACCATATGCAGTGTCTAATGCTCTTGCTATAGGAAATTATAATCACTATAGACTAGACAATAAGTAGTATATAAATTGGACCATGGGTCACCAAGCACAGAGAACCTTATTATATCTTATCTCACTTGTACCATAAAACGAGTCATAGACATAATGACCAAGGCTTGCAGAGCTTAGATATCTGACTAAGGTCACTTGTCTGCTAAGCGGCCAAAGTGGCTGTGTAAACCAGATTTGCTAATTCAAAGTCCACTCATTTCATTCTGCCATGAAAAGTTTTACTCATTTCTATGTTCAACAACTAAAAATTGTGTTCCTCTGTATAGAAGTCTCACCTGGTCTTCCATAACTGGCCTCCATTCTTCTTCCCAATTTCACATCTCGCCTTCCCCCCACACCCTCTAACTTCCAGGGGACTGGTTCTCACTCACTCCTTGAACAACACCTCTTCCTTGTGGCCACCTAAGACGTTCCTGAGGTCTTTGACCCTTACTTGGGATTCTCTTATGTGTTCCCTCTTTCAAAAAGATCTCTTCTACCTTCTTTTCAAGACTTTCCCCAATATTTGTTCCCATAATGGTTTTTCCTTTCTCTTCCCTAGAGTTCTTTCTGTTCCTAATTCCTGGATACATTCCAATATTCCAAATTATTTTCAAATGAAGGTCTAAAGATATGAGAAAATTTTGACTGATTCCTGATTTTTATGAATGACTGAGAGTCAATTTAATCAAAGATTTTGGATTTTTTTTACTTTATTTCCTTGAAATACTTTAGACCAAGCAAATTTTATTTTAAATACCTTACTCAATACAAGGAAACACCCAATATAAGTAAAAGGCAAAGTTTTATCCCCACTTTCAGAAAATTCACATAAAAATGTTAAATTTGTGTTAGATTATTAACCACATGGTTATAAATGTAACTGCGTATGTTTTAGGATTAATAGTAAATGAACTTATCTCATGGTAACACAAAACATTAAGTATAAAAATATCAAGAACAAAATTCCCGAGAATGTTAATTTCATATAATAATCTTTTTTCATTGTAGTGATGAATAACTAACAATTGCCATAGAAATATTAACCTATTTGAAAGTATAAATCTATTGCTGATTATGACCAAATCAAAGGATATCATATGTTTAGGTTTTAAGAAAATAAGGAGGTAAGAGAAAAAAAGCTGGAAAAAAAATTGGAAATGACATTGCTTTATTAGTAATATTAATGCAATTAGCATTTTCTAACATAGTTAATTCCAAATTCTTTGTCTAAAAAGTTTTTTAGATGCTTAAAAAACTCTTAAACTCAAAATTTTCTATTGGTCACTCTGCAATTTAATTTTATTTGAATTTTCAATGGTACTTAAACTAGAAAAAAACATAAAAAGGGCCTCATGTTTTAACTACATAAAACAACAATTATGATGTAAAAAAATCCAGTATTAAATATATAATCTCCTATTATATTTTCAAGATTTAAGTATTTTTGGTAACTTAAAATAAATGTTAAACTAGAAGTTGATTCTTAATTGAATGTCTCTGGTTAATGGTCAAGAATCAAAAATAAAATAAAAGCATAAAAAACTTTAAGAAAAACCTATCTCTGTTGCAAGAGTAAAATAAAAAATAGGAGACAGTGACATTTGTGACAGAAAGAGAAAATGTGCTCAATTAGTGCATGAGTCAGCTGAAGGATGCTGCTATCTTTCTCAGCAGCGATGAGAAGAAACCCTCTCCTCGAGGGTAAAAAATTATCAAAGTATCTGTCATGATACTAAAGAGTCTTTGTCTAGGGATAATAAAAGGACAAAAAACAAAATGAGAAAAAGTCCTCATCTTGTAAATGCCTCATGGCACGTTAGGAGTTGGCAGAGGAAGAACCTGGCCATTTCCCTCTTTCCTTTGTTCCGATCCTGGGGTTGCATCATTGAACCTGTGGTGAATCTGGTGCCATGGCTACTTCTTGCTATTAAGTAGGTTGGAAGCTATGAGTACTGATAAGGTCACTGGACACTCTTTTTGAGATACCTAAGGCCACATTATATATTCTTTCATAATTAATGTTAAAGGAAACATTGTTAATATAGTAACATCTAGAATCCTTTCACTTTGATTTCTATCATAAAGCTTTAAGTCAGTTTTGGCATAAAGCCCGTTTATTTGGTTCTCTAAGGGGATACTGTTTTCTAGAAGGAAACTGAAATTTTATGGCATTTGTGTTGAATCAGGACTACACAGTCTATGCAAGAATCACAAACACTGACCAATCAAAACGTGGGGATGCTGGTGAGGGGTTTTCAAGGGAAGAGTCTCCAGGACTCTGCAGACCCTACCTTCTTTGCATGAGGAAGGGCACAGTGTCCAGTCACTGTATGGGGTCACAGCGCAGTCCTTCCTACACGGAAGCAGACAGGGCCTCACTGTTTCAGGCCGAAGGCTCTCAGGACACCTAGGAAGAACAAAGGGAGGTTACTGGGCCTCTGCAGTAATCCTGGAAACCAGGTAACTCTGCTTAGAATTTTCACTGCTAAAAGTGCTACATAGTCACCAGTCTGTGCCATTTAACTTTCAGGAGCTTTGCTGTTGACAAGAACTATGCAACTTAATCCTTCTAAACTGGACCTCAGTAAAGCTTCTCAAAACAGGATGTACGGTTTTAGTAGTAATGGTGCTATCTAGGACAAACGGGATAATTATATCTTATTCCCTTATAAGGATCTCCCCATTAGTAAATTTGTATTTTATAACACACTTTTAAAAAATTTGTGTGAATTCAAATTTACCAATTTAAGGACCCAATTTTACATCTTTGTCTAACTAGGCTTATTGCTGATTAAAAATTTTCAAGTTATTCTATACTTTATTTTTACAAAATATGTACAACGTAAGTTTATAACAGAGTATATTTTATACACAGTACATGCTCAAAAACAAAGCTGTATTTACAGCTATATATTTCATTAAATAAGTAATAAATAATAAAAGTGTATAGGTCATTATGATAAGCAATATTTTGCTTTATTCTTAGTTTCATTTAATGTCTTTTTTTTCTTCCATTATATTCCTAGTTTCAAATTATGGAATTTTGAATATTTTAATAAGTTACAATACTTTTTGAAGCAAAAATAAAACAAAAAGTCAATTACTAATTTAAATTAAAATAAAATACTCTGTCCCTAACATAAGTTATGGTAAAGTCAACTAAATTGTTATTTAAAAAATAAAGCAAAATATATTGTTTATTAGGAACACAAAAGAAAAATAATGACAAAATATTGACATGTCTTATATTGTATAAGGTTTTCACTCCCTAAAAGATCACTTTAGGGAGCCGAAGTATACGTTTTAAATATACCGCCATATTGATTGTGTACTTACTATGTGATTTTTAAGGTTCCCACCCCTCATCAACATTCTTTACAACCTGATTCTACCATTGCTGGTAGTCAAATGTTGGCCATGAGCACTAATGTTAAAAGAAGATGTGTATTAGGATGACATAATATAATAACATAATTCATGTAAGTAAAAGTAACCTAATGTTATGATTCCTAAGAAATACTCTTTTGAGGTCATATAAATCATTAACAAACAAGCTGAGAGACACTGAAGAAATAAACCAAGCAACCAGTAAAACTGTTGAAGAAATAACATAGGAAATTAGTGAAATATGGGATTTAAAAATATTCTCCATGGGAGAAGCCAACATTTGCAGGTCAAGATAAATTGTGTTTTAACAAGTAAGTTAATCAGGTTTTCAGAAAGAGAAATTATGAGTGAAAAAAATAACATCATTAATCTCTTTCCCATAATTTCGTTATAGCACTTTGCCGATGCTCCATTTTTTATATATTTTGTATTATAATCATTTATCTACAAGTTCTATCTCATACATAAATATTCTGTTCTATTCTATTATATAGATACATGTTTTCCTCTTTCACTCTATGACAGTAGGGTTTATTCAGAAATGAATTTAAAAAACATATTGGATTCAACATTTCAAAAAGAAATAAATCTCCCTGGTTTATGCTAAGAATAAGCTTGTGTTTTTCTAATTGCTCTGACTACTCAAAGTCAACGGATGACAGAGAAGTTTAGCTGTGTATCACAGAAGTGAAAGTATTGCTATAATTGAGAATATAAATCATGGGAATTATCATTTAACCTTCACACTTAACCAGGAAACATTATATGGCAAAACTCCACATATAATCCTGTTAATTCTTTGGAACTATGAAATTATTGATTAGTTATTATTGGAAGCACACTTTTTTCAATGAGGCCATTTTATAACTTAAATCATGGGAGAGCATTACTCAACTGCATGCTCTTCGGATTTTAGCCCTGAATAAGTTGGTACGATTTATAACGTTATCACTGACAACCTTCAAAATTTTGTCTTAGTTTAGAAATATCCACAGCAAGATATGTGGCTAACTGTGGGGAACAAAATTACTAACAATAAAGCCATTAAATGAACACACAAAGATAAATTATACAGCCTAGATTACATCCAATAAAATAAATTCAGACTTCCTTTGGCGAGGCAATTGGTTCAGTCAACATGCTTCTTTTCTCTTTTGTACTGTTTGTATTTAGTGTTTGTGGTTTAAATCAAGGAATTGATTTTCTCCCAAATCTTATTCAAGGTCAAATTAAACAGATGTGATAGGAGCTGAAATTTGTTACTTGGAGGATAGATAAAATCAATAACATTGATTTTACCATTGCACAGTAATCTGTTTTATTAAGAGGAGTTTAAAACAAGGCTTCTATTTGCATTTCTGTTTCAAATGCCTAGTACGCAAAAGCATTCATGGAATTTAACCTAGCTAGTGTTTAGGCATAAGGGCAGTAACATTTTCTTTTGAATTTACAGTATTTGCTTACTTTTCAGACCTTTAAGGGCAAAGTAAATCCATTTGATTTAACAAATCTATCCCTGTATCCAGGTCGTTGCATAAAGGCTGCAAGGGCAAAGCACATTTTAATGGATTATCGTGGTGGTCCGACCTAGGGCTTCAGGATACCCTCCCTGCTGAATGATTCAATGACATTAACCCAGCAGGCTGTTTTACCCATATGAGTGTACACATGTACATCCATTGTCCAGCAAAATAGTTTTTAGTTTGCATAAGTGAAGAAAATATCAATAGCATCATTTGAAAGGTGATGACTGGTAACTGTGAATGGGAACAGAGTGAGCTGAACTTACTCACAGAAACTGAGCAGAGTAACCCTCCAACCTGTGCTGTGACAGGTTGGCTGGGTGAGAACCCTCTGCAGTATTTCTACTTCTGTACTTGTCCCAGCAAGGCCCAGAATCCTCCAGGACTTGGGATTTCTGCTCCTGCTCTAACTGCCATTGAATTTTAATACCCTACACATTAATTGCCTTTGTTAGAGGCAATCTTGTCATCACAACTTTAGCACTATTTCTATTAAAACATTGGTTTGGGGCTACCTATTAAGCATGTGGAATAGTTTCTCAATTTAGTCAACTCTTTTTGCCATATGTTTTCTAATATGTTTCCTAATTTCAAACTAATATACAAAGTAAAGGGCAAAATATCCCTAATGTCTGGAATGCTGGCCAAGTAAAAACAACTTATAATAAGATTCCTACTAATCCCCTGGGGTTTTTCATACATCAGGTATATTATTATTTCCCTGAAACACTAAGAAGTATCTCAAATTTCTAAGAGAAGGTAACAATTTGTAAGATTAATTGAGTGCTTCATTACTACTATTTTTTCCATTAAATCTTTTCAATAAACTCTGAAAACTGAGGCCAGAATCAGTTAAGTAGAATGCTTATGACCTCCCACAATATTTAAGCAGCTGGCCAAGTATCTGGAAATTATGAGGCCATTTTTGTACCAATGCAAACTTGACTGGTTTCATGTCTAATGTTTCACATAGCTAAGATAATTTCCATTATAAAAGATCTGTGTTGTCTAAATCTCAGAAGATAAATAAGTTTGTCCCCTGAAAGGACTGTATTTTTAGAATTGACTTACTAATTTTCTCAAAAGAATGATTAGTCCAGTTATGCCATAGCTTTTTTGTTTGCTTGTTTATATTTCTCACAAGGCACACATAACATGCTAACTCTCTCATTCTTTGCCCTCCCTTTTTGCAAACTGTTTGCCTAGTTATTATACTATTCATAACCACAGTAAGAAACTCATGTTTTTTCTATTTATCATAACACTCATCCTATCCCAAGGCTCTCTCTTAGATGTAGATAGCTTATTCATTTAATGATTAACAGATCATTAACGCAGCCTCAGTATTTTTGATGTAATATTTTCTAGGGGAAATGAAAGGCAGACCATAGAAGGCTACTGCCTGGTTAAACTAGACTGGCTGTCTCTATAGCCTACGGGTATTTAAGCAGTCTTGGACAACCTACACTGCTAGGATTTCGTATACTGTCATTATGGATCAGCCAGGCCTAAAGCAAGCACTTCTTTTATTGCCTGACTATAAAAGCAGAAAGTGCTACTATAAAACTGAAAGCAGGTATCACAGAGAAAGATTTCCACAGAATTTATGAATCCCAGGCACAAGACTCTGAAGCTGTTCAAACTTTATCAGTGACTGACATTCAAAACAAACAAATCTTACTCTTGAGGACAGATATGACAAGCATCACAATGTTCCATTTCATGAGGCAAGTGAAACCTGCCAATCTCCTGCATGGCTGGCCACAGGATTTACTGATGACATTCTAAAGTCCTTACTTTTTGGGTCCCACTTGGCCCACATTGACCCGCACACAGATGACTTTTCTTGTCTGCATGCCAACAGAGCAAGAGGCCTCTCTGTTCCAAGTTGTGGTTGTGTTGAAGGATGATAACGAGGTGTCCTCAATGCACTGGCCCCATGGACCAGTTTGCCAGTGATATACAGTACAAGGATGCTCATTACAGCTGCGCACCTCTTGCAAAGCGCTCGTATTTGGACAGTGAGTTCCACCTATAAAAATGAATGTTAGCAGATTAGATATGGTGCCAACAGAAATCTTTATCATTCTCTGGTTTTTCGAAACGAGCAATAACAATGATACCTGTTACCTATTAACACATAGCATACAACCAGCACATTGCTAGGAAGGCAAAGTGCATATTAATCTTACTTCATTTGGCATGGTCTTGCTTAAAACTTAAACTATGTGGGGTACATGCAATCTGTTCTGGGGGGACTTTGGAGGGTGTGTGTGAGAGGCAAGCACACACTGACGTTTCTCTCCATCTCTTTCTCCCTCCCTTCCCCTCTCTCTAAAATAAATAAATAAAACCTTAAAAGAAGAATAGGATCTAGAGCTGGCATTATGGAACCCCCTTTTTTAATGTGTTAGACCTATTATAAGTGCTTTGTAAGTGGGACTTCATTTATATCCACATGTTAAAAGTCATAAAGTGGATGAGTCCATACAGCTTCAATGATGTGGCCAACAGTAACAGCTGGGAGTTGATGGAGTCCAGTTTCATACCACTGTACTACTTATAATTCCAGTACAGAAATAAAAAGCAGAGTGTTGGAGGAACTTACTGCTTACTTTATTGACAATTTGATCTATTCAAGCTTATGTAGTTTCTGGATTTCATCTTAAGAGCAGAAAAATAACTGATTGTTAATATGGAACAGTGTGGATCTTGGGTGTTGATCACAGATATTTATGATAGTAAATGAAAGAAATATTGAATATGATAAAAGGTGGATTTTAGATATTAGGAAAGCAAATTTTAAAAACTGAAAAATAAGTAAGAAAAGGTGACTGTAACATGGAAGACGACCTCAAAAGTTAGAGAGATTTACATAAAACTCATAAACAAAACCACAAATCCACATCCTGAGCTGCTCTTCAGGTATCACTTAACTTACGAGTAACGACATTCTTCTATTAGCAAATAAATCAGTAGGCAATTTATGTGAGAATTTAACTGCAATTTAGAATCACTTATGCAGGGTATAACATAGGATCAACATCAGAATAACCTGAGTTAAACAGCATTTCATTAATGTTCCCTGTCACAGTTCATACCTATTCTCCATCACAGCGCTCAGAGACCCTGGCAGCTTCTGAAAAGAAGTTTAAAATTTGAATAGGAACGAAGCCCGAAAACAGACTAATTGGATTGGGAAGAAGCAAGTGAGTGCTCTTATTATCCATTCCCTGAGGCTATAGATTTATCCAATCTTTTCTCTCAGACAAATAGATGCTAATTATAGAATATATATATATATATATATATATATATAAAACTATTTAACCATGTATTTATATTTCATAGCAACATTATTGATCTACAAAAAATGTGTTTACTTACCTCATTTTCATTGTGAGTACATGAATGCTGTTTAAACTGTGATTTTAAAACTCAGAATTGTTTTTGACACTGGAATTAACTGGTTGGCTTTGGAAAACTGATAAGAAAAAAACTTCTACAACCTCAGCATAATGTGTCGAGGAACTGCAAGATAGCTGTTAAGTTTACAGACATAAAGGCTATTTATTTCCTTGCCCCAATCCACATTAAAGCCACATCAGCAGTTTGGGCCTGAAGTCGGGATATTTGTACAGATAAGTCCCAATGTGGTTCTAATTATAATAACGATATGGCAATTTGAAAGCGTAGCTTGGAGTAATCGGTCATTGCAGCATCGTCATGTTGTTTTGGGAATAATTTTATGGTAGAAAAATTGATAGATATAATATTGACTTTATTTATTATTCATGGGAAGCCCTAATTCCAGACATCTGGGAATATTTTCATTGTACTGGGGAAATTATAAAATGTCACCCATGACAAAATTAGTGGTATAAAAAAATTTTATACATAAAAATATATGCTTCATACTCAGTGATTATTTAGGCTTTCTATCATTCATCAAGGGGAAAGAGTTTATAATATTTCTATGAAATTCTGCCAAATAAACGAACTTCCATGCTCATATAAAAATATCAACTATTATGTGAAGCTTCTCTCTTAGAAAAAAAAAGTGACTTTATTCTCCCAACCTCAAGTCTATAAAAACTGTTAGCATACATTTAACAAATCTATAATGTTTTGGAGTCTGGCATTGAAGTTCTTCCAATTTAGATGGCAGATTAACAAAAAAAAGAACTTGTTCAAAACGATTGGATATGTATGTGTCAAGCACAAATGCAACTTGTTTACGTCCAACGCATCACAGGATAACTAGAGGGATTAGAAATACTTCCTGATACTCCTAAGGATCTTATAATTCAGTGAGGAAATGTAATAGAGGGGATGAGATAAACATATAAATAAGTATAATCCTTGGTAGAATATAATGTTCAAAAATGTATTTAGTATAATTGGGATTCAAAAGTACCAGATGCCATTAGTTTGGGGGACTGAAAAATGCCTCAGAAAGGAGGCATTGAGATGAGTTTTGAGGGAATAGGACTTGGACAAGCAGCATTATGGGAAGGATGAGAAGGAAGGGAGAATCTTATTTGAACAGAATAAAAAATGAAAAAAAAAAAAAGCAAAGGTATGCAGGCAGGTATGACCTTGGGAATTGGCAGTGTCGACGCAGTCAACCGGAGTGTGGCATTCACACAGGCAAGCGATGGCAGCAAAGTTAAGAAAGCGGACTGGCTCATGCTAAGAAGAGGCTGTCGGTGTGCCATGGATGACAGTATTAAGATGCTTGCAACTGTGCCTGCTGTTGCAGCCCATCTTCCTTTTATAACAGACCACTGCTGGGTGAAAAGCACATTGGCAGTGGCATGACTTCAGGGAACTGAACTGGAAGAGCACTAGCCACAGAGAACCTAAGGAGATTCTGCTCTAGCACTCTCCCCACTTTCTCCCCACTTTTTCTCCTTGCTAAAAAGACTTCCCCTGCATAAATCCTGTGTGGTGGTCCTGTAGGGACTGATTGAAGCAGAGCTCTGTTTTCAAAGTTGATAGTGGGAGGATGAGGAAGTGATAGCATTTATTTAGAAGTCAGAGTTATGTGTGTATATATACATATGATAGATTCCAGGTTATTCAAATTCCTCTAGGAAATATAAGTGCTCCCTGGCTCTTAGAATTAAAATCATTTAGCTGTAAAAATTGAACAAATTAAAATAGAAGTATTCCTCTCTTCAGTGGTTTATACTACAAAATGTAATTATTGAAGACTACTAATTATTTGAGAAAAAATTGGCCTAATTTGATTCCAATTTGCATCTATTCTCTGCATGCATAAAGCAGGTGTACACACAACTAAAATTTGGCCGATGAAATTATAACATCAGGTCATTCTGAGCTTTGCAAAAATAAATATGCTCTCATTTATTGCTCTGCATGAACAATTAACTATACAGTGAAAATTAACAGAATTTGTTGTTATTATACTCAGTAGAAAACATTTTGAAGATCATTTTTCCTTTTGAAACCAAGTTTGTTAAGGATCTGCAGAATGGGTTCAAAAAATTAAAGAGGCTATTAACCTAACATTAATTTAAGATTTTTTATTCCAATTCAACCTATCATTATTTATATTACAAATCTGACAGATTTAAGTGTTAAATGACTTTTTTTTTAAGAGCTGCCAATATAATTTTAAAGTAGCTATCTGGTGAAGCCAAGCAGGTTAGCATCTGTGCCAGTGGGTGGAGGGGCTGCAGTGGTCCAGAGTGGGCTGTCAGAGCCCAGCCTGGGAAAGAAGGGCATCCCCAGTGGGAAGGGGATGGCCTGGCATGAGTGTTAGACACACAGAGTATGCTTAGCAATGGGAGGCACCGCATTGTCTAAGAGGAGAGAAGTGGCAACCCAACACGGGATGTCTGAGCACAGGCAGAGTGCAGAGGAAATCCCAGCATTGAGGCAGCCAGTCCAGAGTGGAGCGTTGGAGCCAGACAGGGGTGAGAGGGGCTCCTGTAATGTGGGCTGGCCTGATGCAGGGTGTCGGAACATGAGCAGGGTAATGAGGATATCATGTGGTTATGGGCAGAGAGAGATTGGTGGCGGTGGTGGTGAATCACATAGGTACATACACACAATGAGAAGACTGAACAAACCAGGTGTAAAGTCAGTAGCCAACACTCCTCTCCTTTTAGCATACAGTAGGATTATATACGCCTCTAGTCTGCTTGAATTTAGGTTCAACTTCAAGTCATGATTATGTGAATTATTTTGACTATGAAATGTTAGTGGAAATGACATAAAGCATTTCTGATTTAGTGCAGATGATTTTAAATCAGCAGATAGACTCTTCAGCTGTCTTCTTCCAATGACACGGGGATTATGAAGGAGGTCTTCATATGAAGGCCCAATTCTAAGACATTTTATGGCAGAAAGACTTTTTGTAGAGTTACCTAACATTCTAGCAAAATTCCCATAAGAAAGAAAGAATTGTTCTTTTAAGTTAGGACACTTCTGAGCTGTTACTGCAGCAAAACTTAGTAGGTCCTTAACATGAGGTTATAAAATCTTCATAATATTTAATGATGAATTTCTGACTGAGAAAAACAGAAGTATAGGCTGCTACATTTATCTTGTAAATCCA
Organism: Micronycteris hirsuta; assembly: GCA_004026765.1. Taxonomy (NCBI): domain Eukaryota; kingdom Metazoa; phylum Chordata; class Mammalia; order Chiroptera; family Phyllostomidae; genus Micronycteris; species Micronycteris hirsuta. The sequence continues at coordinate 43,700 of PVJI01006037.1, read as the reverse complement.
GATAAATATTTTTCACTTGTATTTGTCCAAAAGTTATTTCACCAGAAATTCATGTAATTTTGTGTTTAAAAATGTCTATATAATTTTTACTAATGCAATCTCTTCTATTAGGTTATCACAGTAATTTTCTGATCCACAGAAAATTAGGAACATTTATGACACATACAAAATAATAATTCTTGGGGAATAATACAACAGAAAGATCTACGTTTGTTTAGAATTATAAAGGATTGTCTAATTGCAGGAAAACATATTAAACTTTCTGCAAATGTAGTTTCTAAATCATTTTTTAAAAATCTCAGCATTATAAAAAGGCTCATTTTGAGGAAGATAAAATATATGTAAGTGTCCAGCAAATAATAGGTATGAAATAAATAGTTTTTGAAAGATTGATTTGTCATTAAGTATTTCATATAATTATACCAGTTTTTATAACTATTATTATCAGAGACAAATAGCAGCAGATTTCCCATTGACATGGTCCTTCTGTGGTTTCCATTTAAAATTACGTTTTGAATTTATGCCTTTATGATTTACTCTATAAACATCTATGATTTTCCAGCATAGCTTGCTTATGATGCAGCTACTAGACTTAATTAAATATTATCGAAGTCTCACCCTCTCAAACTAAGTGGATGATACATATCAAAGAGCAATCATAAATTTCTGCCTTTAAAGCATTTCATGACCTTTCAGTGTGAAGCATCATGTCTCCAGAAATAATGATCTGGTGAATTCTGCAAGCACGGCAAAATCTCTGTCATGTGACTCACAGGGCGAAAAGTCACTCATTACTAGTCACACAGCAAGTGTCTGCAGAGTAAAATGGATTTATAGGAAGCAGGGTGACCACAGATCTAATTTTAATGGAGTTCAAGACATAATCTGAGCTGATAGAGTTTGAAGTCTGAATATAATCTATACAAGGTTAGAGTTATTGTTCAATAACACAGAGAATATCATTTTCTCTCTAAAAGATGCTACTTTTCCATTAGGTCCCAGAGATACACTTCTTTTTCTTGGTAGCAAATAGTTAAATTTATATGAAGGTGACAGGAAAAAAGTTTGCAGAGAATTAGAAATTTTCCAGATGTTGACTGTTTTAAATATATTAATGTTTTCTCTCATGTCTTAAGGTCAAGGAAGTTATATTTTTAATAGATATTATTGTACATACACAGATAGCAAGTTTGATTGAATAAGAATACTACAAGGTTGCCATGACTAAAATGTTTCATAAACAGAAAAATAAAATAGGCAACCTGAAAATTCCTCCAAAATTAAGTATTTGGGAGTATACATAGAGAAACACATGCTTACTATGAATAGAAATCAGTATTTATCATTTAAATGAGAAAAGTCATTCAGTTTGATAATATTTAAGTAACATACACCTATATATTCTTGAAACAGAACATGCCTCAACGTGACAGAACTTGATTTACTTCTATGTTCTCCTTACTCCTGTGTTATTTTCCAGAATGACAAGATTAAGTAGGACATTGTTTCACCAAGTCAAACAGACGCCAAATTAGCATTTGGACATAAGCTTGAGAGACAATTACCAAGAGCCTTGTATTTCCTGCCAATAAAACAAACACAAGTGAGGTATGAATATATGACAAACCACTTCCCAGAAGGAGGAAGAGACTGAACAGCAACATGTTTAAAAAATGAGCACAATCTATGTATGAAACTTATGGATCTCAGAGCCCACGGTCAGAAAACTGAATGGCTGAAAATACATGTAGTTTTTAGTAAAGTAATAGCCATGCTGGTATTTATTTTCAAATTAACTTTATTATTGAATATATATGCCTATTTATAAGGAGGTAGAGTGTGATATCAAAGAGTAAAACTGCTGAAATAGAGGAAAAAACAATGAAACCTGACATGGAATTTTGGGGCCCATTTTCAGATCTTTTCTCAAGTTGAATGCTTTGAACTAGAAAGAATTTAAATTATTAGGTAGGAGAAAAGGCAAAGTGAGTTCACTTTTAAAAATCTTTCTTCTTTTATTAAAGATCTGTTTTCAAGATTGATTTTGGGGAAGAGAAGCAAGTTCTCCATTATATTAACACATATAAAATCTCCTTGGATTGTTAGATTTCTGGAAGTCGATTTTTCTAGAACATCATCTTATTCAGGCAAGACAAAGAAAATGCATGCCAACTTCTGAAAGGAACCTCAGTGCCTTCTGAAGCTGGCGACCTTACCTTCCTCACCCGCATAGGCCAGAATGGAGCGCGCCCGTATCTGTTTCCCTTCTGTGGTTTTCCCTGAGCAGGTGTGTGAGCAGGAGGACCATGCAGACCACGTGCTGAGCACGCAGTCCCTTGGGCATGGGGCATAACAGGCGACGGGGATGGGGAAGATGGCATCTCTGCATAGCTGTCTGTCAACTTCTTCTCCTGGGAAAGACATCATCACCAACAATCTATCATTTTTGAGTAAATGTAAAACGAGCAATTGAAACCAGATGGGCACCAAGATAAATTAGGTTATATCCCTTTTGTTCTTAGTTAAAAGTAAAGCCAAAAGAGTGACTAGCCAGATGTTAAAAGAACACCAGAAAAAAAATATATGCATAATAAAAAGCCTCATTTAGAGATGGCTATCTATCTATCTACATACCGTCTTTTATTATATGAAACTTAGGTGTGTGAATTAAGCACATTGTTGAAGTATTTTAACGTTGCAGATATTTTCCTAGTAGGTAATTTTTATACTTAAAATATTATATTTATAGTAAGGAGCATCCCTGAAATAGGTTTTCTGCTTTATTCTGTTATTGGAGATGAGCCATCATTTACAAATTATGACTCTATCCGTAGCACGCAGCACACGTTTTCATGACGCAACTCACAGGTATCTCTATTTGCAAACACTCTTGTGTTTCCCACAGAATTTAACTTTGTATAATTGGCAACCTATTTCTTTCATTAAAAGAATTAGTTCCTTAGTTGGAAATAACCACAAAATATAAATGATAGGGTAGCATTATAAAACTACTGCTTAAGGTTGTCCAATTGGGAGAGGGGAAGAAAAATGAAAAAGTCAGGAAATAGCAGAAATAAGATGGTGTCAGTAAAGTACTTAAAACTCTTCAGTGGTTTCCTGTTGCTCTTAAGAGAGAGAACTTATTTTTTAAAAGTTTACAATACTTCAAAAGCCCTGGCTTTTGGGCCCCTTTCTAGCTTCATCTCTCTCCATCTCCTCCCTTGGCCTTGAAGCTCTAGAGACTGGCACTCACTTAAGTATTTGTTGAATGAACATAGTGAGATACACAAAAGGCCAATGAGAAAGAAAATATTGTTGGCATTAATAAACGCCAAAAGTAACTGAAACAATTACAAATACATAATGAGAGTAGAGCACAGAGAAAGTCTGAACTCCACGGCTTAGCTGGTTATTATAGGATGCTGATGAGGTCAGTGGAACAAAGTGAAATAATATACAAACAAGCAAAATTAATCAATTTCCCACAGAATATAACCAGAATTTGGGATGAACATATCAGAAATGTGTGCCTTGAGGCAGTAGGTGTTCAGGTGCTAAGGGGTGACCAACTATGCCAATCTTCATCTCTATTAGACAAACAAATCAAAGCTGTTACTCACCTATAGAAGGTTAGGGGCCCCAATATTTGAAAAACAAGACAGAAAATCAGAAATCAATTGGAAATGCTCTGACACATTAATAGCTACCAGTTTTCAGGGCCTTAAATCATTAGACAAAATCAGAAGTCCATTGAAATGCACTTACATGTTAATAGCCTCGAGTGTGTAGGCCTTAAATTATTAGGCATAGTCACTGGTACATGCGGTTCACTAAAGGACAACTGAGCCATCATGACAACATTTGCTCTTCCTTAGTTACTCTGATCTGTGGTTCTCTTTTGATTGTTTTTATTGGTTTTAGGGTTTGGTTTATATTCCACTAAAACAATATGATAGACTGTGGATTTAAAGGTTCACAGGTAGAATAAAAACTCCTAATACAAGACATGTAATGTTTTACAGTTGACAGAATAATGATGACTACTTTTCCTACTAGACTTTTTTCTTAGTGCAAGTAGGGGCTTGCACATGTCTCATTTCTGTCACTGCTATCTTTTATTGTCCCTGCTACTCTCTTTCACTTTCATTCCCAATATTCTGTGGAAAGCAAGACAAATCTTGGGCTATAATTATGGTCAACCACGGATTATAGTTTTATGTCTTCTCTAATAGTTACTTAACCACTTCCACTCAGAAAAATTAATTTATTCTGCAGCAGTTGAGAGTGTTCCACATGTGTGCTATTAGTTAATTTGCACGGCTTCAGGGATATATTTTTGTTTCTTGTAGTGTAAATCTAAGGGATGTACAATTTGAATTTCTTTTTCATTTTGAGGGATTTGTTTTTCAAGCTGTGTCCCATACCTTATATTAGTTCTTTTTCACGTACCTTGTTCTGCATGGCAAGGTGCACTTTCCTGTAAGTAGGTTTTCTCTAGAGTACACCTTAACTCTCTGTGGAGCTGTTCAGACCTGCTTTGGACTCAACTTCTAAGAGTTCCTTAGATTTCAGCCTTTACTTCATCCCCCCAACTTTGCCAGGTGTGTCCTTGCCCATATTTTCCCCTCTGATTGCTCCCACCATTGTCTTACATCCAAATGACGGCATTTTGATCCAGCCACAATAGCTTTTCCCCCTCCTCTCCCACAGACTGATCTCGTACTTGGGGCCTTTGCTTTCTCTCTTTCTTTTGCATGGAAATGTTAGATCCTCGCACACTGCAGAGGGCTTCTCAACATCCAGGTTTCAGTTCAGTTGTCTCCTTCCTAGAGGAGTCTTGTATGACCACACACGATCTCACAGTAACTTCGTTTTATTTTAGTTACAGTTTTATTCACCACTAGAAACTACTTTAACTAGTTGTTTACATGATTATTGTCTGACACTACCACTCTATTGAAAGCCCAGTGAGGGCATCATCCTTATCTGTCTTGTTCATTATTTTATACTTAGAACCTACAACAGTGCCTGCACCATAATAGACACAAAACAATCTTCTGCCAAGTGAATATATGAATTAATTTAATTTTAAGCCGCTGTGGCAGGAAACAGAATGTTGGGCTAGACAAACACGGATTTAAGGACAGTATTTACTAAAGTGCCATGCTGTCAAATACTCTGGGACTTGGCTAAAGTGGAATCAGTGCACAGGCGGCATATGCATCACCTGGAGGTTGCTAGAAACACAGTCTCTCAGATCCCACCCACTGAATCATAATTTGCATTTAAAAAAATTCTTAGGCTAAGACCTGTGTGGCTCAGTTGGTTGGGTGTCCTCACACAAACCAACATGTTGCAGGTGTGAGTCCCGGTCCACATGCCTGGTTTGCAGGTTCTGTCCCCTGCAAGGGTGTGTATGCAAGGCAACCGATCAATGTTTCTCACTCACATTGACGTTTTTCTCCTTTCAAATATGCAATACCATATGATTAACTATAGTCACCATGCTATACCTTACACCCCCGTGACATATTTATTTTATAACTGAAACTTTGTAACTTTTACAACCTTTTGACATAGGCGTTAATATTTATCATTTTCCTTTAAAGGAAATTGGAGCTCAACGAGTTTAAGTTTACTGTCTCAAATAGCAGAAGTCTGACTAAAGAAGCACAGAACTGATTTCTAACCAGTTCCCTACTCTACTTTTTAACTGGTATGATGGCAGGGAGAACTCAAGATGCCAACGACGTTAATATTGGATGAGCCTTTGTCTACAAAGAAGTCAAGAGGCTGGCACTCTAAGTGGCTTCTCCAGGCACACGGATGCATGGCTGCAGCAACAAACTGTTTCTATTACAAAGAGGATGCATTGTTGACATGTCTAGGGTCACATACGTTGGATTACAGCCATTGAACAAGCAGCAACAAATCTGAAAATATGGAATCATTCAGGTGTTTGACTTTGCTTTCAACGGATGCTTTAATCAACTTAGCTAATTGACCACTAACTGGAATTATTAGGAGCTACCCTCTGTTAAGCTAAATCTCCAGCATTCCCAGAATTAGTCATCTGGGAAACATAAGGGGGAAAAAGTTGGGTTTATGGCCATCACAGGAAACTCCATAACTTGTCATTTCCAGCTATTTCCTGAGCCTCTTACTTTTATCTAATTTTATTATAAAAAGTGACCCTGAAATAAGGTCTTATAAGAGCTGCAGAAAATTTCATCCCTCTACTTCACATTAAAACTTGCTATGATTGATAAGTATTATTTTAATTAGATAAGAACTCTTTTGCATGACATTATTGCAGAGAATACATATATGTAGCCATAAATTAAACATGTACATATCCAAATATCAGGTTAATTGCTACTCTTTCCATACAGAGAAATAAAAATTTTGTTGCTTAGCACTCTGGGAATTCCATATTTCCATATCAGCTGCCTCACTATTAGGGCATTTTCAACCACCATGTGTCTGCATTATAGAACCATTTGACACTTGGATTATCTGTGTTTGCATCCCAATAAATCTGGGCAGACACAGCCAATTATCATTACAGTGAAGAATGTAGCTCTACAACTCATACAGGCACAGCCCAATGCAACCTATTTTTATTCCTTTATATTTTCTTAGTACAATTCTTGGCTGGATTCTGAACATGATGTATAAAACACTTAGAATCCTCTTCATACTTGCCTTTGTATATTAAAGGTACTGTATACCATATTTTTCATACCATAAGATGCACCTAGGTTTTAGAGGAAAATAGGAAAAAAATTTTGAAGCAAAAAATGTGGTGTAATATTTAATAACATAAATAACATTCAGACTATAATTCAGCTGCATTCAGACTATAAGATGCACCCCCATTTTCCTCCCAAATCTGGGGAAAAAAGTGTGTCTTATAGTCTGAAAAATATGGTATTTTTCAAAGGACTGCTTTGCATTTATGTAACTTGTTTCTCCTCCCTGAAGCTCTAGGCATTTTAATTAAACCTTCAAAATGTATATATTTGCATGAAATATAGCACACGGAACAAATGAATGAACCATTATCTACATATTGAAAGTTAATATCTTACTATCTTACTTTGAAGCGTGAACTAAAGCATATCCAGTTTTAACTTTTTGTGATACCCTATACAAATGGTCAAGAAATAAAATGAAAATGCTTTAGGTTCATTTATTTTTATGAACTCAAAATGAGATTTAATATTTAAATTACTATCTCTCCATTTAACCTCTTTCTTCACAAATGTAATTTTAAGAATGTTTTTAATAATTCATTATTTTAATCAATTGAAACATGTATTTTGATATTTCTAAAGTAACACCCAAATTTCCCTTTGGGCTATTTTCACGAACACTGCCAAACACTTTCATAAAGTCTTCTAAAACATCTTTCATTCTATTGTGTTTTCTATTATCAGGACGAGAGAACTGAACATCTGCTTGAAGTAATTACACTAAAAATTCATGAAAATTCCTATGGAAATAAAGCAGAATGAGAACTAAGATAAGAGGATAAACTCTTCTTTACTTTTGGTAAAAGTATATAACGAAAGTTTTTGCATTCATTGTGTTGCAGCCTAAACAGAATATAAAATATAAATCTTATATTTTATCAAGACTTTTATTGTTTCCAGGTTTTTATAGCTTAGGAGCTTGATCAAGAACACAACATTAATACATTAAAGTATAATTAATAATATTTTATTGCAAGGCATATACAATTTAGCACTATTCTCTAAATGTTATCCTGATTTCTTCTTAATTATAGAAATGTGCAAATTGTTATGGTTGGTTTTTAACAGTCACAGTAGTGCTATGTGTACCGCACCTCCAGAAGGCTTGAGGATTTGAAACTCAGCAATGTCATGGAATTGAAATGGGGGTGAATAGAAAGGAGTAATAAAAGCAGACAGAAACCAGATAAAGAGACAAGACTTTTTTTTTTTTAAAGCACACTATTTAGAAATTCTCTAGCATTCAAATTTTGGGATCAGATTTTTCTTTTTTTTTTTTGCCATACCTGTACAAACTTTAAAGTAATCCTGAGAAGTATTATTGAGTTGTTGATGTCTTTTGTATGCATTAGGAATTATCTTAAAATTCATATTGACTTTTGATAGTGAAAGTCATTATGATTGATTGATTGGTAACTAATATAGATTTTTAAAAAATTGAGATGGGAAAATAATTGAATCTCATATTTCCTTGGATCTTTCTAGAAAGCACTTTCATATAACAATCTTATTCAAATTCCAACACAACTGTAAGATAATCTAAGTGTCTTACTACCATTTACCAATTAGTGCTCTTGGGCCAGTTTTAACTGTTCTAAGATTCAGTTTCCTAATTGTCAAAATGGAAGCTAGTAATAGTATTTACCTTATGGTACGGTTATGCACGTTATGAGAAAAAATTTAAGTGTCTTGCACATAATTTAAAAATGTTAATTACTTTAAAAATACCATGTCTATACTCATCGCACTGTCAGTGGAAGATTTGCCCATCCCTACCATACCACTATGGGAATGGATATGCTTCATTCTAAATATGACATTGTTTATATCCAACACTTATAAAGAATTCACAAAACTCAACACCAAAAAAAGGAAGAACTCAATTAAAAAATGGGCAAAGGACCTGAATAGACACTTCTCCAAAGAGGGTTTACAGATGGCCAACAGACATATGAAAAGATGCTTAGTGTCACTAACCATCAGAGAAATGCAAATTAAAACCACAATGAGGTATCATCTCACACCTGTCAGAATGGCTATCATCAATAAATAGAGCTGGTGAGGATTTGAAGAAAGGGGAACCATTTTGCACTGTTGGTGGGAATGCAGATTGTTGCAGCCACTGTGGAAAGCAGTATGGAGATACCTCAAAAATTAAAAATGGATCTGCATTTTGACCTAGTAATCCTACTTCTGGTAATACATCCAAAGGAACCCGAAACACTAATTTAAAGAGGATTAGCACCCCTATGTTCATTGCAGCATTATTTACAAAGCCAAGATATGGAAACAGCCCCAGTGTCCATCAGTAAGTGAGTGGATAAAGCAACTATGGGACATTTACACAATAGAACTACTCAGTTGTAAAAAAGAAGAAAAATTTACCCTCTGTGACAGTATGGCTGGACATGGAGAACAACATTATGCTAAGTGAAATAAGCCAGTCAGAGAAAGACAAATACCATACAATTTCAGTCATATGTGGAATCTAATAAACAAACTGAACTAACAGCAAAATAGATACAGACTTAAAATAGAGAGCTAAGGTGGGGGAGGTTAGGGGGTGGAGGGATTAAGCAAAAAGGGAAAGGACTCATGGACATGGACAACAATGCGGTGATTGCAGGGCATAAGGGAGTATAAGGGGACTAAATGGTAATGGAAAAAATACAGTAAAAAGAAGCAATACCTCAGTTTAAAGTGTTATAGGTATTGTTGTGACAAAAATTTTCTCTACAGATCTTTATTAACATCCGTATAAGTCTAAACTGCTTTTTCCTTTTCTTGAGCTCACAGTTTTCTCATTCATTAAAATCATAAAAACGGAACTGCCTTTTGACTCAGTGATTCCACTGCTGGGATTATATCCTAAGAATCCTGAATCACCAATTCAAAAGAACTTATGCACTCCAATGTTCATAGCAGTGCTATTTACAACAGCCAAGTGCTGGAAACAGCCTAAGTGCCCATCAGTAAATGAGTGGACCAAAGAGCTATGGTACATTTACGCAATGGACTACTCAGCAGAAAGAAAAAAAGGAACTCCGTCTTTCTCATGCAACAGCATGGATGGAAATGGAGAATATTTTGCCAAGTGAAATAAGCCAGTCGGTGAAAGACAAATACATATGATCTCACTAATAAGAGGGATTTTATAAGCAAAATAAGCAAAGTAAACTAATGAGCAAAATAGAAGTGGAGGCATGGAAACATGGAACAGACTGACAGCTACAGAGAGGAGGAGAGAAGGGGGATAACGGTGGAAAGAAGAGGATGTGACTAGTAAAAGAACACCTATGAATGACCACAGTCATGGACAACAGCGTTGGGATTGACTATAGGAGTGGGGGATGAGCTGGGTGGGGAGGATAAAGGGAAAAAAATTAGGACAACTGTAATAGAATAACAATAAAAATTTTTAAAATATCATACTGTTCGATGAGATAAATAAGTAGATAGATATCACAGTATTTCAATCAACTTGAACTAATGGGCTTAATCATTTTTTCCAATTCTGCTTATAAATGGACTTACAGAAAGATATTAGTAAATACCATTGCATTAGACTCACAGTATAAGCTTGATCATTCAGTAGTTTTGTATTTTCCTTTTTGTTAAAGTGCTAAGGTTGTGAGGAAATATAGAAATTGGAGAAAAAACAATTTATGTAATTATGACTATTAAATATCATAGTTCACATTTTAGAAATTATTTAGAGTTGTGTTATAAATATCATTTGGGCACTAATAAAAAACTTTAATAGAAAAGTATATTATAGAATATGTAGCTCACCGTGATAAGCAGAATTACCAAGACACGTGACATCTTATAAGTCTCATTTAATTTTCTTTCTGTTTATAAACAAAATAATTTATATCAACTCTTAAAAACCATATGCTAAACAGCTATATAAAATGACTTTCGGTCAGCAAGCATTTCAGGCATTTTCTAGATAAAAGGTAAGAAAAGTTTCTTCTGGAAGTGCTATAATGCAGTTACATGGAGTTATATTACAGTACTAAATGAGAAATTATGCTATTAAATAAAAGCAATTATATATTAGGTCATTCTATAGAGTTATCAATACAATCAACAAAATAATCACATTTATTATAATCTATTGGCTTATTTAACTTTAAAAGTTTATGTAAATGGAGAGTTCCACCTCAAACATGTCAGTAGAATTCCCTTTATTCTGTGAGGGAATACAACTCTTGTGTTGATCTCTGCAGCCTCTGCCTACATCACATGAAGGTGTCTTACAGGTTCTAGCCCTGCCAGTTTCTCATGGAACCTTGCAGGAGTCTGTGTGGTTAAGGGCTGCTTGAGTAGTTTTTCCTTTTTTTTTTTTTCGTTCAGGTCTTGGTTACCTTACATTCTCTGAGCGAGTCTCACATTTCCTATCTGTCCTGCAAATTATCAACCTAACTGTCTGCCAGCCACACTGCTGTGACTACATTACACCCTCAAATGATTCCCTGTAGCTCTCCAGATCATGCATGCATTCATGTCTGCTGTGTTTTAAGACATTCTACCATCTGCCCCCACTTGACCTACCTTGTCTAGCAAAGTGCACTTCCCATTACCTGGGTATATTAGCAACATGACTAGGCTCTGGGGACCTCATTACCTGGAAAAGAATGACTCTGAGCCTTTATCAACTTTTAGGACTAGGGTAAAAATCAATTTTAATTTTCAAAATTTCTTGCTGAAAACACCTTTACCTACATTTTGGGATCTCTTTTATATTATCATAAATAAAACGAAAGTGCAGTTATTCTACAGATTACAGTGTGCAAACAAGTCTACAGAATAATGGAGAAAATATTTTAAAAAATTTTAAATAAACTTATATTGGACTTTGAAATTTTGCCAGAATTAAGAAGATCAAATGACAGAGATATTATGTTTATCACATAAAATCATTTGCAAATAAACAGGGAATAAAATCTTGGCCCACTGATGGAGACTGGATTGATGTGATGATTAGAAATGGCATAGTTTATTAAGATAGATATTTGAAGGCAGTGCAATTTGAACAGAGTTTTCAGGAAATGAGAAAAGGGCAACAGTAAAATATGGGAGATTGGCCCATGTGGGAAGGCTCTGAAGCAGAAACTATTTCAAAGAATTAATCATCACCATTAAATTTTACCAAGATCTTCCACTCTGCTCTCTGATGAGCCCCATGTAGAAACACTGAAAGTTTGAACTCTAAAGACCAGACTGAGAGCTAGAGCGGAGTAAATCACAGTCTGCTCCCTTTAATCTTCATAATTATATTGGAATGTCCACTAGCAGATCAGAGGAAATGAATCTGACAGAAAATGAATTTTCAATGATGGGGGAGTATTATCTTATTAATTGGTCTGAAAGCTGTTTGCTTTCACACTGAAAATCATGACTGTGTTAGAAACTCCCAGCTCACTTCATCGACAGTTAACATAGTAAGTTGTTCAGGGCTCCCTCAGAGTTAATAACAGTCATAAGAGTTTGTAATAAAAATGTATTCTGCTGATAGAGAAAGGACACCATCAGTTCAGCAACTGAGATAGAAAGCCTCTGTTAAAGTCAAGCAAAAGCAAACCAGTATTAACAAATACTTGGATAGAGAAAACCTGAGAGTTCTATAAAACTTTTATATCTGTACTGATGAAAGAGCTGGTTAGTATGAAATGGACCAAAATGGAACCCAGGAACCAGTCAACTTATGTCAAAATGAAAGGACAGTGTGAACAAGTATTTAGGAAAATATAAAAAAAAATTACTCTAGCTAATAGTTTTCCAAACCTAGTGTGTGTGTGGGGGGGGGGCAGGGGGCATGGGTGGTTCTAATATTCTTTTCTTCTGGTACAATCAGAGACTACTGAATGGGTCTACCAAGCAAAATCTTAGAAATGTTCATATAAAAAGAATCCCTAGGAGGGGCAGTCCAAGATTGTGATATAGGAAGATTCTGAACTCGCTTACTCCCATAGACACACAGAGTCTACAGCTACATAGGGAAAATTCCTTCTGAATGCATCTGAAAACTAGCTAAACAGTGGCTTCACAGCAAATAAGAGAAGGGCTACATTCAGGTGGGTAGGAGACCAAGATGGGGTCTCACCGAAAACCCCACCCCTGTAGCAACAACTCACACTCAAGAGGGATCTCACAAATCCAGAGATTCTCCCTGAGGAGCAAAGGTTTGTTTTCCACATCAGACATCCCAAATCTTAAAACCTGCCCCTGAGAGATGAGCACCCAAAACACCTGGCTTTGAAACCCAAGACTAGTGTTGGTGAGACCTAGGGGTAACAAAATGAGAGACTGCTCTTGAAAAGCGACACACAGACTCACTTGCCACAGGGCTCAGTGTAGAGGAAGCAGGAAGGCACCCAAACTGTAGGTGAATGAGATTCATTTTCTAATCTTAAAGAATCTGCCGGAGGGGCCAGGGGCTACTGTGACTCTCTCTGGGGACAGAGGAGCTGATGAGCACCATTTTTGTGCTCTCCCTCTACCTTGCTAAAGCCAGCAGACGTGAGCCATCACTGGCTCATCCTCTCCCTTGCTAAAGCTAGTGAGCATGCATGTCCCTGCATGCTTCCCCTGCCTTGTTAAAGCTGGAAGATGCCATCCCATTCTCTTCCTTGCTATGCTCCACAGTGCTAGTATCTCCCAGAGGAGAGCTTTTACACAAGTCTGGTGTCCCTGCTGGGTTTTTTTTTTCCACGTCTGGTGCCCCAGTTTTTGCACTGGCAGCCTAGAAGACACCCCTTGAGTACCTGGCTCTGTGTTCCTGGGGTCCAGGGGACTGTACCAATCAGAGAGACAGTTCTTGGCAGATGACCTCCCCCCAGGACACTGCAGATAGCAGACTGAAACATACTCCCAGTCTTTCCATAAAAGAGACTTATCTTAGAGCTTTAACCTGAGGCTCGGCCTTTAGGTTTGCCACCCAGCTAGAGGCTAGGGAGGTGCTCTCAGGGAAAGTGGGCCTGGAAAGGCCATATTTGTACTCTCACTCTGCCTCTCTACAGCTCACTGTTACCTCCCAAAAAGGACCTTATACCCTCACCTGGAGCACTGATTTTCGCAACTGTAGCACCAGGACACCTCAGAATCACCTGGCTTGGATGTTAGCAAGGTTTATTACTGCAGTCTCACAGGAATGTAGATATATGCATATTTTAGAAGCTGCTGCCTGAAGGTCTGGCTTCCAGGAGCCTGAAACTAGGTGCTGACTGATATCCCTCTCCCTGGAACAGTAATAGGTCATGATACATGACCTAGTTTGTATATTTAATAGCCCCAACAACTGGAGCAATTAAAAAATAAATCAGGTTGCTTGGAAAATCAGAAAGGTTAGAGATTTAACCAAGACTTAGGGCAAGGTTGAACAATAAGGTTCATCTTCCACATGAGGCCACTCCTTTAAGACTGGAAGAGGCAGCTGTTTCACCTAAGAGACAGAAACAAACAGGAGAGTCAAGCAAAAGGAGGAAACAAAAGAATGGGTTCCAAGTAAAATAGAAACTTAAAACCTCAGAAACCTTAATAAAATGGAAATAAGTAATTTACCTGATAAAGATTTCAAAGTAATGTTCATAATGATGCTCACTCACTTTGAGAGAAGACCAGATGAATGCAAGGAGAACTTCAACAAAAAGATAGATAAGAACAAATCGAACAGAAGTCACAGAGCTGAAGGACATGGTAATTGAATTGGAGAATATGCTACAGTGTTCATCAGCTGACTAGGCACAGCAGAAGAAAGGATCAGTGCTCTCAAAGATAGGGCAGTAAACTTCTCCCAAACAGAGCAGCAAAAAGAAAACAAATGAAAAAGTGAAGATAGCTAAAGGGACATATGAGACAACATCAAGGTGATAATGTCTACTTTATAGTGGTCCCAGAAAAAGAAGAGAGAAAAAAGAAATGGGACAAAGACTTATAAAGTAAAAATGGCTAAAAACTTCTATACCTGTGGAAAGTAAACAGACATCCAGGTCCAGGAATCCCACAGAATTTCTAATGAGACAAATCCAAAGAGATCCACAACAAGACATAATTATAATTAAAACATCAAATGTTAAAGATAAAGAGTCTTAAAAGCAGTGAGAGAAAAACAACTTGTTACATACAAGGGAGTCCCCATAATACATTCAGCAGACTTGTCCACAGAAACTTTGCAGGACAGAAAAGAATTCCTATGTATATATATAAAATACTGAAAGAAAAGAGACTTTTCCAATCAAGAATACTCTACCTGGCTGAGGTATTCAGAATTGGAGAGTTTTCCAAACAAGCAAAGCTAAAGGAATTTATCACCACTGAACTAGACTTACAAGAAAAGTTAAAGGCACTTTTTTTAACTGGAAAAAACAAACAAACTAGTAATAAGTTAATATATGGAAGTCTAAATTTCAGTGTCAAAGGTATAAATATATAGCAAGGTAGTGGATTAATCACATATAAAGCTAGTATAAAGCTTGAAAGACAAAAGGAGTAAAAACAACTGTAATTATAATAGTTAAGGAATATACAAAATAAAAATATCTAAATCTACCTATGATTGCAATTCATGGTGAGAGGACCTAAAACATTTCTTTCACATTCCTTTTCTATTTAAAAATCTATATGGTTTCACAATGATTATTACATATTGGATAAAGGAAAAGAAAATAACATTTCTGAGTACCTATTATGTGCCAAGCAAACAATTATGATGGCAATTGAGGAGGTAAATATTTTTAAATCACATTACAGCATTTGAAATAGAAAATCAAAGATATTTTTTCCCTTGCCTGAAGTCATCAACCACTCTGTGGGACAGGCACGATTTCAAGCCCACATTCCTACTCCAAATTGTTTTCTCCATCATAACGTGATCTGACAGGCACTTGATAAAAACTGGTAAAATAAATGAGCTTTTAAAAAACCTAAATTTATATACTAGAGCATTTTTCAAAATACACTTTTCTCTTTCTTTCAGAGCAAAACCTACCCTTAAATTTTATCAACTCTATGTAGCATATTACAATCCAGAAATCATCAATAGTTTAACTACGAAATGGAATTACAGTATAAACACAAGTTTTCATGAATTAATGTATAATTTCTTTGGGGGTTAGTTCTTCTATGTAGTGTAATTATTTCTGACATTTTAGTAATGCTTTTATGAGCAACTTGACCTTTGATACATTTCTCTTTTCAAGCTTATAACCTGATGATTTGGCAGAAACAGTACATTCAGAATGAGAGTTAAAAATAAAGCAATACTTTTTCAGATAAAATTCTGATTTATAATTTCACTTTTTGATTTACTTTTAACATGTTCCATGTATATGCTGTTTTACACTGCACTTCCATAATCTGTGCTTCAGAACATATATAATAACTAGTTATGTAAGCTTTATGGAGGCACTGGCTCTATATGCTTATGAGGATAAATGTCAAAAATACAAACTATATGCCCTGGCTGGTGTAGCTCAGTGGACTGAGCACCAGCTGGGAACCAAAGGGTCCCGGTTTGATTCCCAGTCAGGGCACATGCCTGGGTTTCAGGCCAGGTCCCCAGTGAGGGCCATGGGAGAGGCAACCATACATTGCTGTTTCTCTCCCTTTCTTTCCCCTCCCTTCCCCTCTCTCTGAAAATAAAAAAACAAAATCTTAAAAAAATACAAATTGTAAGCCAATAAAGAAAGAAGAGAAATAAATGCCGCACCTAAAATTCAGCTTGAATACTAAGGAAACCATGATAACACTCACTTAGAAACTGACAGCACTTTTGTCCCCCAGTTCTATAGTAGCTGCTAAAATATATCAATGAAGATAACATAAAATCAATTTGAATACTTTCTATTGTAAAACTGTATCTTCTAGCATTGTGTACCAAGATAATGCTCACAAAGAAGACATTAAAAAATCAAAACCACTATTGAACTAGAGAAATCATAAAAATTGCTTGGCTTATGCGTACATCCTAAAGATGGAATAGAGGCTACCTATTTGATCAAACCAGGAAAGAAGACAGAGACAGAATGAGTTTCATAGCTAATGTGCTAAGACTTTTGATGTCTTTACCCTGAGGGCAGGAATAATGAACTACTCTGCTTGGATTTGGATGGACTTACAAAGCCACGGGGGGAAATGGATGAGACAGAATACATAGAATCAAAATAATAGGGGATTTGGGGAGTTAAGATTTTTAGACAAGTTAAGTTACTGGCAAGTCAATGGAAAGAATAACAATAGAGACCCAAACAGGACAATCTTGACAGCTACTCTTTAAGATTATAAATTTTTCAAGTGATTAATTGTACAATGAGTCCTAAGTATAGAGAAATGCTATATTCATATGTGGATACCACACTTCCAATTTCTGGTCTAAGGGACATGAACATAAAATCACAATCTGGAAATAATAATTGCAAACATTTATGTGCACTTCTGTGTGCTAGGAACTAAGTGTTTTTTAGGCTTTAATTGATGTCATTCTCCAACACTCCTACGAGGCTGACACAATTATTATATTCATTCTAGAGAAGGAAACTAAGGCATGAAAATCAATTAATATGCCTAAAGTTACACTGTGCTTTCTTACTATTCATGTGAAATGATTTATTTATCTTTTCTTGTGATTCTTTAATGGGACACTGTTGTGTGCATATAATCAAAGACGCATGGAAAGAAAAGACATGGGGGAGATCTAGTTCAAGAATTATGAAATGGATAATACTTTTGTGGGAGCTCTGGCCAAGATGGAGGCGTAGGTAGAAACACTTCGCTCCCTTGCACACCTAAAGAAGGATAACAACCAATTTAAAAACAATAAACAACCAGAAGTGCCAGAAAATCAAACTGCCTGGAACTCCCGACAACCAAGGAATTAAAGAAACATTAACCCAGACCTGTAGGACGGGTAGAGACAGAAGATGGGCAGCCCAGTGGGTAGGACACATGGCAAGATGGCGGAACACAAGGGTGAGGTGGGGCTGGCTGAACAGGAAACTAAAGACTCAAAACTAACTGTAAACTACTGCAGGGGTTGCCACAGTGGGAGAAACTCCTAGTCTCACAGGAGAGTTTACTGGAAACTGGGGCCAGAGCAGAGCAATTGAGCAGCAATGTTCCCTCTCAGACCCCTCCCCCACAGACAGGGCCAAAATGCAGCAAAGAGGGTTGCCTTGCCCTGGCAAATACCTAAGGCCCCACCCCCTTACAACATAACAGGTGTGCCAAGACAAAGAAATAGAATGGAGAATGGAAAATCATTTAGAATGGAAGGGCAGATAAATGCTTCCCAGATAAGGTCAAGTTAAAGGAGCTCATCATCCCAAGCCCTTATTATATGAAATGTTAAAGGGACTTATCTAAGAAAAAGAAGATGATCAAAAATATGAACAGTAAAATGACAGCAAACTCACAACTATCAACAACTGAACTTAAAAAACAAAAACTAAGCAAACAACTACAACAGGAATAGACCAGAGAAATGGAGATCACATGGAGGGTTATCAGTGGGGAGGGGCTGGGGAATAATGGGGGGAAGAAATACAGGGAATAAGAAGCATAAATGGTAGGTAGAAAATAGACAGGAGGAGGTTAAGAATAGTATAGGAAACAGAGGAGACACAGAACTTACATGCACAACCCATGGACATGAACTAAGGGGGGATACTGAAGAGTTGGGGGTGCCGGGCAGAGGGGTCTAAAGGGGAGAAAAAATTGGCAAAACTGTAAGAGCATAACCAATAAAATATACTTAAAAAAGAATACTTTTTTAACCTTGGGGGTTACTTTAACATTCACTGTTATTAAAATTTAATATATTTTAAAAATGAATTATGAAATGAAGCCCAGGGAAAATAAAAGAGTCGTCCCAGATCACAGCACAAGTCAATAACATGTTGGGTTTTTAGTATTCATCCAGTGACCATACGGAGCTGAGATTTAGGGATGCAGCACTTCTATGTTCTCACACATGAGGCCATTACAGAGACTACAGATATGACCTCACAGCATTGAAACCTAATTTACAGTTCTCTAAGGGCCACATTCCTATGCTTATGAAACCTAGAGAAGCAGAAAACATTATCTCATTTTTATAAGTGAAAAAACTGTATAAATCAAATATAAAAGCAGCAAATCTCACTCCAATATGCATGGGGTTATAAGCATATAATGGGATTCTTCTTGAAAGCAAAGCACAACCAAAGACATTCAGCCAACTGAGAGTAGAACCAAAGACAACAACTAGGGAATAGGAAAAACACAACATTATTGGCCTGATAACAATAATTGAACCTACATAAATAAAAGAACTGAAGCTAATCAATTGCAGACTTTATTACAGAAGACAACGTAGATGCCATGAATCTAGAAATTAAACTGACATAATCAATAAGGTAATTTTAATGGATACATATCTGCTGAAATAGTCAAGGTGTTTTTATACATCTTCCAAATTTAAAAATAATGGTATTGATAATAATTCACCCCACCCTATTTCATCAGAGGACATTAGGGATAAAGTAGTTCCTGAGAAAGCAGTTCAAACAAAGCCATTCCCCAAATTTAGCATTGGTGCAGAGATAGCATGGAAAACACATATATTCCTTTTGGTAAACACCTTTTTCAGTGCAATGCACTGTCAATAATCTTGAATACTTACTAGCTTGCTCCACTCAGAAGAATTTTTTTAAAGGATAATTGTCCAAGTATACTATTAACTTCACTGTATGTATGAGGCAACCAGAGACTAGCGTCAGAGATGCAGGTGTGTTCAGCACTCCTAATTGCTAAACTCAGCTGGGGCCATCATGTCCTAATCCATTCAGTGGGCAGTTAGATGGATTTGGTAGGGATATCACTGCTTAGGAGAAGTCTCGAATTTATAAAGCTTTAGAGAATGACAAAATTCAATTATGCTTTGAAAGAAGGTAGAACTGAGTCTCCTCAACACCACAGGATTAAAATCCCTTGATAAAAGGAAATAATAATTAAAATTCTGTAGCTCATTTCATCAGTTGTCCTAATGCTTCTCTCTAAAAGGTCTTACAAATAAATGGTCCCTAATTCCAGATATCCATTTCTAATATTTGATTTAAAACTTGAATTTCTTTTTGCCTTTTCAACTTAAATTAGCAATCGTTTAAGTTTTTAAAAGAACTCAGCTACAACTTACATTTCCAAAACTAACAGTACATTGTAAAGAAACTTTTTTTTTTTTTTTTTAATTTAAAAGAGTTGAAAAGAATTAAAGGAGAGAAGGCAAAATAGTTCTCACAATTGAATTGGGGACTGAAGCTCTGCCATGGATAGGATCATTACAATTAAAAGCAGTTTTTTGAACATTCATATAATATCATTAATTAAATACACTAAAGAATTTATACAATATTTTAGAAAGGGTTACATGGACTCTGGGAGAATCATCCTTTCTCTTAGAATGAAAATAGGTATTCATATAACCTTGCTGTGTTCAGTGAGTGAAGCTATGGAAAATTTTACAGTTAAAAGTGGAGTAAGGATTCAAAATAATTAGGAAATGAAGTATGCTAGCTGAGTGCCATTTGCGAAGTGACTGCCTGACTGGGATATGCATTACACCTTGAAATTTATGTATCTGCAGGGCTCATTATCTAGATTCTTCTCTCTCTGCTAGTGACTTGGCATGATAAGAGTCTGGAATGACGCAGTGGAGAATCTAAGAGTGCTTTACAAAGAGTACCTGTTTTTAAAAGTACTTCTAAAGCAAATTAAATATGCTTTTACGGGAACAATACAGATATAAACAGGTCCTGGAGAGATGGCACAGTTCCTGACGCAGGCCAGAGCAGAGTACAAATGATTTCCCTTCACCGAGGAACACTACAAAATACAAGTGTTTTGATGTTTTCAATTTTTTAAGTTTTTTTCCTGTTAAGTAAGCGTTTTCCTAGCATAGCGAATGCACTTTATTGTGAATTACAAGGACTCTACTTGATTTATATGGTTATTATTATATTTGGTTTGTTTGTATCCTGACCCTTTTGTTACTGATTCGGCCACTTTCTAGGTTCCAGCTTCCATCCTTGCTCTTCTCTGCTCAGCAGCCAGAGCAATCCTTTGAAAACATAATTCAGATCTCATCAGTCTTCTGCTGAAATCTGCCAGTGGTTTCCCATTAACATGGGGTCTCAGACTTCAGTAACAGTGACTTCTGTTCACCCAGTCCTAATTTACCAGGAAGCAGGCACTTATCCAATCCTGGACAGACCACCAGCTGATTCATATTTATACACATTCATAACTGTTTTCTTTTGCTTTGAATGGCAAAATGTGTTAATTTTTTTCAAAAACTAGCTATAGAGAAAAGTTTTATATGTAAACAATCAGGAATCACATTAGAAAGCCTATTAGAAAATATTAAAACACATGCTTTCAACTGAAAGTGGAAAAATGTTGCTATGGTTTTAGTTTCTTTTCTAACTCTGAAATTTATTTATTGAACTCTATACCAGCCCTATTGGCCTCAGAACAGCATAATTAGTTCCGGGGTGTGCAACATTTTAACAATAGTCACAACTCCAACAAGGTTAGCATTGCACAATCATAGGAGATAACGATGGTGAATTGATCCTCTTTTTCTGTCTGTAATTTATTTGACATATCTCTGGTTGACCTCTGACAATTTTCAACTTGCCTTCAAACCATGCACTCTACATTTTAGTTGAAAGAAGAGAATTCCTCTCTGACCCTCTAAATATTCAGAACAATTTAATAATTCAGAGTGCCATAAATCAGCACAAATATCAACAATTAAAGAAGATGTATGTACTTAATATGAAAATTTCACTTCTCATACACGGCCATTGCATTTAGATGGATTCATTACCAGATACTGAATTATCATCATAGAAAATTAAAACTTCAGTAATCTTGCCCATTTTTTTAAGAGATGAATAAACTGAGTTTGTGACAGGAGAAAAGACTTGTCCAATGTTTTACAGTAAGCAACAGAACTCAGGACTAGAATTCAGGTCTCTTTATTCATATTTTAGTAGCCTTTCCAGCATACTTCTGGCAATGATTTGCATACATAATATCCTGGTTATATTACTCAGGGATGTAACCTCACGAGTTGCTGAGGAGAAAGGAGTAGTGCTTTGGTAAATGAGTTGGAAATTCCTAACTATAACTGGCCAAACCCTATTAAGAAGAGCCTGTCAGATATTTCACGTAGCAGCATCAACCATGATTTAGAGTATACTCTGGGTGAACTAGCAGGAGATAAAAGTTGTTCAAACTACATAAATTGAGAGCACTTGGTTGTGGTCATTTTTTTAAAGTTATTTTACAATTCCCCTTCCTGAATTAGAGATTTCTAAGAGCTACTATTTGTATGATTTTAAGCTCTATTCTAGCTATAGTGAAGCACAATACTTAATTAGTAATGCACTTACTGGAAATAAATTCAAACCCAAAAGTCGAGGTAGTTATACTCATAAAATATACACATCCATTAAATATACTCGTAAAATCAGAAAATTTGAACTAGTTCATTGACCCATTTCTTGACATCAGAATGGCAGGACGGAAGATAAGTAGGGTTGTTGATTAAGCCTGGCTGATGTCACTGTACTCTAGAAATGACTCTGTAAGAACTGATTCATGACTCCAGATGACCTACTACTGATTTGTTAGCTCTTCCAGAGAAGAAATGATAAAAGTTCACTTTGCTGACATGATACAGGCACCCACCCCCACCTTCCTGTAAAATGAAGCTTCCACAAGACAACTGACCTGGCCTGTGTGCAGAGATGACCTCATTTATTTAGGTGGTAAGGCCAATTTCTGCTTCAGGGTGAAATGCTGTAAATAATATTCTGGTTATAAATTCTTATTTATCTGCAAAATGTTTTTTCTCTTTTTCTTAAGAAAAAGTAGGTCACTTACTAACAATATAAGTCTCCAGGAGACAATGATTTATTTTTTAAAGGAGTGATAAACAAGCTGAATTTAAATTGCACATTTGAAATATTAAATACTAATTTTTAATTGAAAATCAGGAACCAGGATATAATGAAGTCATTCCTTAGGAAATTCCATGTGTATTTAATAATGAGCCTGAACTTGGGGATGTGGTATCGTTTGTTCTGTCATCTCATTAGTACTTTGGTAATAGGAGGATATTTGCATCTTTATTTAAATTGCTGTCATTTACCAGAATTACAGTCATGGTCATGTAGGTAAGTCTTTATACATGCTGCAAAGAAATAAAAAAGAGAAAGCCGTACCATATTTTTCCTGTTCAAATTGTTCTTTTTAGATATAAAATGTATTGCCATCTGTCACATTCATGGAGTCAACAGTTCCAGCAAAGGTAGGTAGAAATATTTCCATATAATTTAAAAAATCAGGAAACTACATGCTTTTGTTTGCCATTTTACCTCAAGTCCCTTCTAGCACCTTCTATTGATCTATGCTGTCAGAAGACAACCATACTGTTTTTTAAACACAGCTTCATAAATGTCTTGTATAGAAAGCACATTTTATAGAGGAATATAATGAGATACATAGAAGAGAATTTTGTAGTAGGTTTACTTTTCATATACTCTATGAAAATTGACAGACATATCTTCTCTATATGCTAATCTCTTCCCATCTAGAATCAGGTGCTCTTCAGGCATTTTCAACATTAGTATCTGAATACTGCTGGAGAAAAATTGTTCAGAGTATTCAGCTGTATAGATCTTTCTGGCCCACCCCCATACAGGACACCGGCAAGGAGCTGTAAGAGCCACGGACAGGTGAGACAGACACATTGCCATGGAGGCAGCATGGAGATGAGAAAGGGAACTGAAGCCATCCCGCCCCATCATGACCTTTCCCACTGTCTCCCCTTCCTCTTCTCCTTAAAGGTAACCACTATTCTGATTTTCAAATCACTCTTTTAGTTTTGTCTGGTTTTGAAATTTATATGAATGTGTTTTTAACATTCTTTACATATTTTAAGTGTATTTATGCACACATTTCTTTTTTGGAATACTTAGGAATTGGGTTCCTAAGTTACTGGTGATGAGTGTTTCATTTGTGCTAGGTAATGGCAAACTGTCTTTTTCCCCAGCAGTATTTACAACCCCCTTGTTCTGTGTCCTCACTAACTCTGGGTATTGTGTAACTTTTACATTTTAGTTATCCTGGTGACTCTTGAGTGGTATATAGTTTGGGTTTTAACTGGTATTTTCCAGTTACTAATAAGAGTACATTTTAACTTATCTATCACCTTAGAGTATCTCTTTTAAAAAATATCTGTTCAAATCTTCTGTGGTCTTTTTTTTTTCTACTGGAAGGACTATTTTTCTTATTTTTTCATTTTTTTATGTATTTATGTTATTGAATTCTTTATATGTTCTGAAGACAAAATCTTTGTCACCATATTTTCCCTTGCCTTTCCATGATTATAATAATGTTTTGTGATTAAAATAACTTTTTAACTTTAATATAACTTATGAATCCTTTTCCCTCCTATGCTGCCATCGCTTCTTGGCCTTTTGGCTAAGATCAAGTGTAAAGAAAACTTTCTATAAACCAGTTCATAAAGTTAATCTCATCTATTATCTTCTAGAATAGAAACCAATTGTTTTGCCTTTTATGTTGACATTTTGATTGAAAACCAGATGGAATTTATTTTTGTGTATTGTGTGAGGGAAAGACCAAATTTCCTTTTTTCTGCTGCTATCCTTGAACTGGCATCATTTATTGATTTTTCCTCCATTTTTTTTGCATTGTGAACTTTATTATACATTTTTATACATATTTCATTGTTTCTGGATTGTGTATTCTGTTCCACTGGTTTAATTGCATATCTTGCTTCAATT
Source organism: Micronycteris hirsuta (assembly GCA_004026765.1). Lineage (NCBI taxonomy): Eukaryota > Metazoa > Chordata > Mammalia > Chiroptera > Phyllostomidae > Micronycteris > Micronycteris hirsuta. Next base: position 19,093 of record PVJI01006037.1, on the reverse strand, counting down.
CCACTATGTCTTATTTATTTATATTGATAAAAGGCCTTGTTCTTTCACATAGCATATTTTTCCACCCTTCTGTTTCCAGAGTGTATTGATTGTTTTTCCTAAATTTCCATATAGGTTATAATTTTTATTACAATCTTATAGATACTGTACATGTTTAATATAAACATTTGGTAATTAACAAATGACTTAAGTAATAGGAGTGGTAAAAATGTGCATCCTTCTTTGTTGTTTAAATCAGAGGGACAGCTTTAATATTTCATCACTAAATAAAATGTATGTTTTAGTGGTTTTTCATATACTTATGAAGTTAAGGTCATTTCCTTTTATTCCTAGTTTGCTACAGGTTTTTTTAAAAATCATAAATAGATGTTAAATTTTATCAGATATCTTTCCTAACTCTATTGAGATGATTGTATGTTTTTTTTCTTTTACTGTTTCAATTAGATTAGCTAATTAGAATCGACTGTTTGATTTTTTAATGATAAACTGACCTCACATTCCTGGAAAAAAACATAAATAGTTATTATGTATTATCCACTTTATATATAATTAGATATTACTTGCTAATTTTGATTAAGGATTTTTGTATCTAATTTTGAAATAAGTTGGAAAGTGTTCCTCATTTTTGATTCTCTCAAAAATTTGGATAAAATTGGCATTATTTTTTTCTTAACATTTTGGCAGTATTTGTTAGTGAAGCTATCAGAGTCTGTAGTTTTATTTGTGGGAAGATACTTATTTTGAATTCAATTTAGGTAAACTGTATTTTTCTGGGAATTTGTTTAAAATGTATTGGTATGGAGAAACTTCTGGTCAAGATGGCAGCATAGGTAGACATAGCTCGCCTCTTTGTACAACCACATCAAAATTAAGACTAAGATATAGAATATGTATCTCTCAGAACAGTCAGAAATTGAATTGAATGGAAGTCTGACAGCTACAGAATTAAAGGAACCACATTCATCAAGACTGGTAGAAGGGGTGCAGACACAGAAGAGGCTGGTCTCTCATCCATGTGTGATAGAGAAAAATTTGGGAGGGATAGCTCAGGAGTGAGGAGTCCCAGCCCCACACCAGGTTCCCCAGCTCAGGATTCCATACTAGGAAGATAAGTCCCCATAACTTCTGGCTGCAAAAACCAGCAGGGATTGACTCAGTGGAAGAAACTTCTGAGACCCAAAGAGTTCCTCTTAAAGACCCCACATAGACTCACCTGCTCAGACATTCCCTCTGAGCTCCAGTGCTGGGGTGGTAACTTGAAGGGCACCAGTGGCATACTGGGAGAAGCTGCACTGGGGAGACCAGAGGTCATTGTCCCTTTTCTAAGCCTTCCCCCTGCAATGCCATGGAGCAGGCAGGCTGGTATCATATTTGAGACCATCAACCTGGCTAACAATGTTTGACCCACTTTGGAGATCCCCAAAGACTCTGCCCCACCCAACTTATGAACCCACCCAAGCTGCTTTTTCATATGAAAGACTGGTGCCATTCATATGGAAATAAGTGGCTGGTTCCTGCTTCATATCTTCCTTAATCCTATCAAGCAAGCAACAACTGGCCTCAGCGCACTCTAGGCCAGGCACTAGCAGCAGTCAGATTAGTTTCACAGTTTGGCCTTGCCTGGGAATCTCCAAGCCCAGCATGAGTAGCAGTCATCTCAGATAGCTTTATAGCTCAGGAAGGGCAACCCCAGGCAAAACACAGGTGGGGGCTGACCTTGGCCTGCACCACCTTGGAGACTTCAGGGGCAGCCCACTCAGTGGACAGCTACAGACCACTTCGAAGTACTACCACCCTGCCCTTGCACAGCTGATCCTCCATGGACAGTGGAGGTTGGTGGTAAGAGGACACAGCCAATACTTGCAGTTGACTGGCCTGGGTAAATCCCTCCCATTGACCTGTCAACAGCAACCAAGGCTCAACTACAAGAGGAGAGTATATTCAGCCCATATGAAGGGCATACCTTAAATATCCAAATTGGGGGGTAGGGGAGGCTGTGCCACTGGACTTTACAGGACACCCACTATATTAGGGCACACTACCAAGACAGGGAGTCAAAGCAGCTCTACCTAGTACATAGAAACAAAAACAAGGAGCCCTGGCTGGTGCAGCTCAGTGGATTGAGCACGGGCTGGGAACCAGAGGGTCCCAGTTCAGTTCCCAGTCAGGGCACATGCCTGGGTTGCGGGCCAGGTCCCCATGAGGACCATGTGAGAGGCAACCATACATTGCTGTTTCTCTCCCTCTCTTTTTCCCTCCCTTCCCCTCTCTCTAAACATAAATAAAAATAAATAAAATCTTAAAAAAAAAAAAAAAAAAACAAGGAGATTGCCAAAATGAGGAGACAAAGAAACATGGCCCAAATGAAAGAACATATCAAAACCCCAGAAAAAGAGCTAAACAAAACACAGATAAGCAATCTATCAGATACAGAGTTTAAAACACTGGTTATAAGGATGCTTGAGGAAATTACTGAGAACCTCAGCAGCATAAAGAAGATCCAGAAATGAAGGATTCACTAATTGAAATAAAGAACAATGTACAGGGAAATAAGAGTAGAGTGGATGAAGCCAAGAATCAAATAAATGATTTGGACCATTAAGAAGCAAAAAAACAACCTACAAAACAACAAGAAGACAAAAGAATCCAAAAAAATGAGGGTAGGATAAGTAGTCTCTGGGACAACTCTAAGAGGTCCAACATTCACATCATAGGGGTGCCAGAAGGAGAAGAGAAAGAGCAAGAAATTGGAAATCTACTTGAAAAAATAATGAAGAAAACTTCCCTAATTTGGTGAAAGAAATAGACATGCAAGTCCAGGGAGCACAGAGAGTTCTAATCAAGTTGGACCCAAAGAGGACCACACTAAGACACATCATAATTAAAATGCAAAGGGTTAAAGATAAAGAGATATTACAAGCATCAGGAGAAAAGCAGAGAGTTACCTACAAAGGCATTCCCATAAGACTGTCAGATGATTTCTCAAAAAAACTTTGCAGGCAAGAAGGGGTTAGCAAGAAGTACTCAAAGAGATGAAAAGCAAGGACCTACAACCAAGATTACTCTATCCAGCAAAGCTATCATTTAGAACAGAAGGGTAGATAAAGTGCTTCCCTGACAAGGTAAAGCTAAAGGAATTCATCATCACCAAGCCATTATTATATGAAATATTAAAGGGGCTTATTTAGGAAAGAGAAGAGCAAAACTCTGAACATTAAAGTAACAACAAACAACTATCAATTTAATCTAAAAATGAAAAACAAATGAACAAAAAACCCCACCAAACTAAGCAAACAATCAAAAGGAAGAGCAGAATCATTGGTATGGAGATCATTTGGAGGGTTATCAGCTGGGAGCAGGAAGGGGGAGAATGGGGGGAAATGGTATAGGGATCAAGAAGCATAATTGGTAGGAACAAAATAGACATGGGGATGTTAAGAAGAGTATAGGAAATGGAGAAGTCAAAGAATTCACATGCACAACCCATAGACATGAACTAAGGGTGGAGGAATTGCTGAAGGGAAGGAGGGTCCTGGGTGGAGGGGAGCTGGGGAAAAATATTGGTATAATTGTAATTACATAATCAATAAAATATACTTTAAAAGATTAAATCAAAATAAAGTAAAATAATAAAACATAAAATGAGTACATCTCAAAAAAATTACAGTGTATTGGTATGAAGTTGTTAATAATATCCTTTCACTATTTTTTGATGTCTTCAGGATCTTTAATGATGTCCCCTCTTCACCCTGAAACTGGTAATATATGTTATTATTTTTCTTCATTTGTCTCTGTAATGAATTTATAAATGTTCTGGGCCTTTAAAACTAATTTGAGTTTATTTATCATATTCATGGTATACTTTCTTTTCTATTTCACAAATCTTTTGCTTTTTAAAACCTTTTTCTTTCCTATTATTTTATTTGAGTTTATATTTTTATACTGTTTTTTAAGTGCATGGGAGGAATACTTCACTTATTGATTTTTTTAGTAGTTCTTTATTTCTGATATAGCCTTTAAAGCTATGCATTTCTTTCTATACATAGCTGTAGCGGCATCTCAAATTTTGATATGTAAGGTTTACATTAGAATTAGTTTTAAATACATTCTAATTTCCATTATGGTATTTTCTGTGATCCATGTGTTAGCTGAAAAATTACTTCTTAATTTCTACACATGTGAAGAATTGATATTTTTAGTATTGATTTCTAGCTTAATAGTACTGTGGTTAGAAAACATGCTAGAAGATTTGAAACCTTTTACGTCTGTGGAGACTTGCTTTATGTTCCATAATATTTAAATATTTCATATTTACTGAGAAGAGTACTCTGTGATTGTTGGGTATAGTATTCATAGTTGATATTTGTTAATCATGTTTTTCAAATCTTTGTTGCCCTTACTGATTTTTATGCAATTGCTCTATCCATTATTGATAGTGGTCTATTAAAATGTCACAAAATATTTATTGCAGTCCTGGACAACTTAACCCAATTTTCATGATTAAAGTGATTTGAAGCTGGGCAGACTCGTTTTGTGTTGATCTATTTTTTTATTTATTCTTTTGATTTATCTTAAGTAGAACTGTTTGAGGTCCCACACCAAAGACTGATGAGTCAACTAAGACATTCTTTGTTTGGTGGGCCCTGACTTCTAATTTTTGTCTTCATAGTATTATGAAGCTATTAAAAGCTCAGCTAATCTTCTCAGGTTAGCAGCCACCCCTTCTGTAGCTGCAAATATCCATAGAGCTATCCTGGCTGGTGTGGCTCAGTTGGTTGGGTGTTGTCCTGCAAACCAAAAGGTTGCTGGTTCGAATCCCCTGCCAGGGCAGAAAGGCAGTCAATCGATGTTTCTCTCTAATATTGATGTTTCTCTCCCTCTCTTTCTGCCTCCCTTCCCTTCTTTCTAAAATCAAAAATAAAAGTAAAATTTAATTTAAAAATATCCACAGAGCTAAAACCATCCAAATGCCAAGCTTATATTTTTGTTATTTTTCTCTCATATCTTTGACCTGCAATTCTTTACTGCCCTATTAGCTCTCCAGTGCTTTCAAACACTTGTATAAATGCAATTTCTCACCTTTTCTAATATTCTTAGAGGTATAGTTAGTCCTAATTATTACTAGTGGAAATATTGCTAGCTATGACATTAATAAGCTTAACCTGAGTCCCAGTTCACTATTCTATAAAACAGAAATCTATTACTGACTTTAAATCTATTATACTTTCTAGTGCTTATTTTGCATATAGTAGTAACTCAGACAAGAATTACATTTGACTTTATACACACTTTCTTTAGTTAGCGATGTGATCTAGTCTGGTGGTTTTATTTATCTTTATACACTTGACAAGACATACTTTTTTCCTGGTGTCTGTTTCAATGTTCTATTTCATATTCATCATTTGCTCGTTGCTTTCAACTTGCTTATGCTGTCAATATATCATCAAAAAACTAATTCATCTAAACAACCCTCTTCACAAGGGCATTTACTCCTATTAGCTTAGATAAACCTCTTTACGGTAATGTTTTTTTTTTTTTAATTTACTTAGACCCAAAACTTGAAGACAAGTTTGAATCAACTTTCCCTCAAATTTACTCAATTGCAAAGATCTGATTAGTCCTAAAGATGTCACTCACCTATACTCTTTTAGCTCCATCATGTGAACCATGTTGTGAAACTCAGCCCCGTATCTTTGGACTAGTTTAAATGTCTCCTCATTCTTCTCTCTACTTCCAGATGCTCATACATTCCTTCTATCCTGCAGCCCCTCCAGGTTAATATAGTAGTTTTACTATAGTATTTGGTAAAGTCTTCAGGTGAATCTGGTACATTCAAGAATAAATTCCAAGCCATTAGGTGGTATACAAACCCTTCTATTGGGATATAATCTTATGTTATTAACTGACCCTTCAAATGATCTCCAAACCACTTTCAGATGAAACTTCTGCTCTGTACATATCAGTATACTCAGTCCTCCAGGATGTGTGTGTCCTCTTCTTTTTGTCTGTATTCATCAACTTGTACCTTTCTTCCCCAACCTAGAACCCCTTCTTCCTTCTCTCAACCTGATGGAATGAATCTTTTACACCATAAAATGCTGAGTTAATCTGCACCACCTCTGTCAAATCTTCCTCACCACTGGAGCTGGGAGCAATCCCTAACTCCTAAAACTGGTAACATCTGTGGGGATACAGCATGGTGCTTTGAGAGACTGCAGACATTAGAGTCAAATGGAGACAAGTTTTAAACTCTTTTCCAGATGCATGCACGATCTTGAGTAAGTTACTAGATCCTTGTCTGAGAAATGGAGTTAACACTAACTCTTCTGGAGGGCTCATACAAAAATTAGATATGATAGATACAATAGGTTAACACAATATAAAGAGCCTAGTACATAATCGTTGCTAAAATAGGTGGGAGATATGGCTTCTATCATTACTGATTGTAGGACTCATTTAAAATTAATCATGTGTGATTTTATCATCAATTGTCTTTTATGCATATTTTCTACATATGCCACTGGGATACAAAATCCTTTAGACTAAGAAGCATAGATATACCTTTGCATATGAAAATAACAACTGCTTGAAGTTATCTGTTGACTGAAAACATATTTATGTAATATTTTTCAGAGTAGACTTGATGAATATTATTTTACGTTGATAAAAGAGGTTATGATCGTAAAAAAATCTTCAAGTTCTGGTATAACCAGACCAGCACCTGAACCATGGCCAGCACTCACTGCTGAAGGCAGTCACTGAGGGACCACGAAATCAGTGAACATGAGCATATTGATTATGCTCAACGCGGAATCCTTCTTCTGTTGAACAATCCAATCAAATGTCATCTTTGCATAAGAGAAAAAATAAGTTTGATGACAGGCAAACCATCTCAGAGGTGGGGAGGGAGAGTCAATTCCCGTCACAGAAACAAGTGGAATCAATATTCAGACCCCAGTTTACAAATACACTGGTGGGGCTTATCGAAAATCAGAATGCTGACTGCGCTATCAGAACAAATCAACCCTCAAATACGTCTCTCCAAAGTGTAGCCATTTAAAATCTCTGTGTCTGCTTAGAGAATTTTCAAGACTTCACCAATCAACCTGACCTAAGAAACACAGTGATAATTATTAACATACTACACAGTCAGACATTTTGTACATCTGAACACATTTACAGACACACACACACACCCCACATGCAAAGTCAGGTGTAAAAAACTGTCCTCAACCTGAGCTGTCTCATTAATAACTACTTTCTGTTCTAATCACAAAATATCATCTAGATCACTTTCCATTCTTTTAGACCTTTAAAGAGTTAAATATGCCAACTACATTCGCATAGCCTATATTTTCAAAGAATTTTATATGCAGTCACTCATTTTTAAAAATGTATTTGCTAACTGGCCAAGTGCGATCTCTGAGATAGAACCTTCTAGAGATACTGAGATTTTAAGGTTAGGCCCCTGAGATGGGACCATACACTTAAAAGGAGTTTCCACAGCACTATGCTTTCACTGCATGGCTTTTCCTTCAAATGAAGGAATAGGGGTTGCCACATGGTGGGTACGGACAGTCACTATCTTCTGACTGGTTTACTTTAGAATTTGTAAGGCAGGTGTCTGGAAATGGGAATTTAATACATTAATTAATTCCTCTATCATCTTGTTCCCCCCAAAGATTTTTTTTTTAAATTTCATCTTTATTGTATTTTTTCCATTACCATTTAGTCCCCTTACACTCCCCTCCACCCAGCAATCACCGCACCGTCGTCCACGCCCATGAGTCCTTTTTCCTTTTTAAGGGAAAAAAAAAAAGGTCCAAAAAGGTTTTAATATAGTTTGCAACACATAAGAGTTCACTAACAGTAATTTTAAAAAGATGAGACATTTTTGTTTTAGAAGTAGAGACATTAGAGAAAGGAGGTTAACACAAATATTTGCATATATGAAATCCCATGCAGGGTCCTCTTAATCTTAGTTCAAGCTTGTTAACAGTCAACACATAGGATTAATTATAGATTCATCCTAGGAATGGACAGTTTTCAGGAGAGGTAAAACTGTTCTTGATTTAATAATGTAAGTAAATTTCTTCCTACAATTTTCATAAGGGAGATACATGTATAATGTAATGTGTAAATGTGACCACAACGACCTGCACATGACTTCTGTGAGAGCGCCTTCAATCTAGGTGCTATTACGTGAAACAATGTGACGTACAGGCAATTGTCTAGAGAAACATATTTTCCTGGGTAAAAAAATGTTATACTTGGTCATTATTTTCTAAAAGGATTTCTTAAACCCTTTTTGATACAGGGTTGAGATAGATTTCTGATATTAGTCCTAAAACTTTGGAGTTTCTAAGCTCTTTGGGTCTTAAGCTAGTGCAGTCTACCATGATTCTGTCGGGGGTTGGGGAGATGTTAATTGAAGGAGAGTGATCAGTGGGTGGAGCTATTTGCCAGAGGGAATTCATAGTAACACTCATACCCTCTGTTATTCCTAGGACAGAACTTCTAGTTAGAAACCCAAGGGTCAGAGCCTGCTTTCTCCACCTTCTTTTAAAAGTGCATGTTTACTCACAGACCACCATGCAAATGCCCAGCTGAAATAGGTTACTCGGCCTAACTAAGAACTAGTAGAAATCAATATTATTTAAAATGTTCTTTAGGTAATATTTCATCTTATTGATTTATACAAGTTTTCTTTCACACAATTTCATCTATATAGATGAAACTTAACACTTACTGTTACATATTGTTTTTCAGTATTTTTGTCATTTATCCATGGGCTTTGCTTTTTTAGTTTGATGGTTTCTATTTTTGGTTGCTACCATATCAGACCACCTGATGTAAAACCTGCTGTTGACAATGAAAAAATAAATTTTTTCTTATTAGGGCATCTTGAATCATTATAAATTATTGTAAATAAAAGATGAAATAATGATCAGTTTAATGCTAAAACATCAAATATAAGAACCAGATTACAACAAGGCTGTGGAAAAAATAACATAGGAGTTTTTAAAAATATCTATCAGCCCATTGCTTTCACTTCACTTAGAGTAAGAAATCCACTGTGGTAATGTTTGGTTTCCAACATAATATGGAAATACTTAAAAAATATCAGTACATAGCACAGATTTAAGTAAAATATAAACACATGCATACAATATTTTTCTTTTGTTATTCCTTCACTGTCCCACATGCTGTCCACTGTCCCTTAAACATTCACAGGGTAGTCATCAGCACTAGGTCTATTAAGGCATTTTACATATTTATGTAGTATCTGAATGCCAAGGAAATAAAAGGATTATGGTCGATACACTTAGATCAACTCTTTCAATGCCCAAACTACAAAGAAAAATTACAGGAAAAATGGTGCTTCATTAGTAGCAACACAAATTAATATAAAAGACAATTTCTTAGGACCCAAAAAGAGCTAACACATAATTTTCAGTTATGTGCTGATTTTGCACTTTGATGAATGAAAGATTCAGAAAGTTCAATGAATTACATAAAAACTACTCAGTCAGAGTCATAACTAAAAATTTGGCTTTCCTTCACTGATCTCTAAAAATATGGCTTTAGTCTTTTGACTTTTGCTTTTATAAAATGGTTGTTAAATGAGAAACACAGGCACTATAAAAAGCAAGGAATAGCAACAATCATATCACCCCTTATCTTTGAGAGCTTCTTTGTTCTACATAACAAAATTTTCAAATCTCTACTCTGAACAATAAAAGAAACCTTTATAAATAGTAAAGGGATACATACAGCTTCTGGATAGAGAGATTATACATGATAAAAGATGTCAGCTTTTCCTGAATTCATTTACGATTCCCAGAACCCACCCAACAATTACCAAGAAAAGTGAATTTGCAACTCGGACAAATGACTAATTAGTGAGAATCTTAGAAGCATCAAGAGAAAAGGAGACAGTTACCTACAAAGGACTTCCCATAAGACTGTCAGCTGATTTCTCAAAAGAGACCTTACAGACAAGAAGGGGCTAGAAAGAAGTATTCCAAGTCATGAAAGGCAAGGACCTACATCCAATATTACTCTATCCAGCAAAGCTTTCATTTAGAATGGAAGGGCAAATAAAGTGCTTCTCAGATAAGGTCAAGTTTAAGGAGTTCATCATCACCAAGCCCTTACTATATGAAATGTTAAAGGGACTTATCTAAGAAGAAGATCAAGAATATGAACAGTGAAATGACAACAAACTCACAGCTATTAACAACTGAACCTAAAAAACAAAACAAAAACAAACTAAGCAAACAACTAGAACAGGAACAGAACCACAGAAATGGAGATCACAGGGAAGGTTATCAACAGGGGAGTGGGAGAAGGAGAGAGGGGGATAAAGTACAGGGAAGGAAGTGAGCCCTGGTTCTATGGTGGTGCTCAGAATCGAGCCCAGTGGAGGGCTGAGAGCCAGGGCAGTGTGGAGTTCCTGGGGCACCTTGCCCCTTACATTCTGGATGACTGACAGTTGTGCCGCACACCCTCCCAGAGTGGGGTGGGGTTTCTGCATTCATGCCATGCAGACTATCCCTAGTATGGCAGGCTTGGATCTTCTCGGATGTTCAGATGGAGGAGGTTAAATCAAAACTAATTCATTTCAGATAAATAATTTTGGGGACGATATGGGAACTTTATAAAATAGATGAATATTTAAAGAAAGTTGAGAGGTGATTTGTATGTTCTATATATCTTTATATGTTATATATGCTAAGCCAGCAAGAAACACAGCTCATTGCAGCCTCAGCTCTTCAGAGTGTGCTGAATGGCCCCTGAACTCTACACAGGGGTTAGCAAAAGTGGGTTTACAGTTCTTTTTAATGGAAATAATACAATTAAATGCTATAATAATTAATAAATATTAATGATGAGCATACTCACAATTCTAAACCCACTTTTGCCCATCCTTGTATTTCTCATCTTACAAAAGTAGGCAGTTGAACTCAAATAACTGAGGACACTCTATTTCAAAAGAATTACTGACCTTCTCTTCTATAAGAAAGGTGAAGTTGGAAAGAAACCAAGATATACTTAATTCAGAATGTATGGTTAATGCATACCCCCAAATCCACATTAAATACATCCTTGTAAGAGTTAAAAAGAAAAAGAAATGTTCTTTTCCCTGAGTTTGACTAAATGATTATTGGATTATTTTAAAAGAAACAGCAGCAACTAGCCTTGCCTTTCTTAATTTTAGCCTGACATAAACACTTCCATTTTTCTGGACATGAAAGCCATATTCTTCATACACATCGTCATGCTTTTCACATTGACATTAACCTTTCTATTGGCCAAAGCTACACTTTAAGCTACCAGTAAACTGATTTTAAAAGGCTCTTGTCAAGTAGAACAAGGGAATATTAACGTGCACAAAGGTAAAGGACTCTATGACTCACATGCGCTTTGGTTTGTTTCCCCCCAACTGCAATCAACTGACCGAGCCCGAGTCCAGCTCACCTCCAACACAGCATTACAGCCATTTATGTAAATCCATCCTGCTAAGGAACCACATCGTAAATGAATGTATTAAAATACCATAAAATTCATAAATATAATATTCTTCATAGCAAATTAGAACTTTATAAGAAAATACATTTTAAAATTAGAAACAGAAGAACAATGAACATTTTAATCATTGTTAATTATGTTAGGATCAATGCCAGGAATAAGCAGCTTAAACAACCTACTATATGTAAATAACAGAATTAACACAATTATACTATTATTATTTTCGATTATTTCTTCACAGAAAATATGATATTAAAAAATTACAGCTTTCACCAATATTATTGTGATATATTAGTCTTTAACATTCTTTATGTAGATGCAGCTTGGATATATATTTCACCAATAATTGTGAATGATATTCTTTTAACTACAGTATCAGGGACTCTTTAAAATAAATAACAAAGTCTTCAATGTAAGTTCTTCCTGCATTTGCTATATTATACTAATCTGGAACATCCCTTCAGTTCATTAGCATCGTGTCAACCCATAAGAGGTCTTTCACATAAAACTTAGATTCTAAAACATATGAGTATGTCCCCGTTTTCTAAATTTACCATGCGACAGCTTAACAAGATAGCATCAACATCATGGATTAAAAACAAATTCTTTTTTTTAAAGATTTTATTTATTTATTTTTAGGGAGAGGGGAAGGGAGGGAGAAAGAGAGGGAGAGAAACAGCAATGTATGGTCGCCTCTCACATGGCCCTCACTGGGGACTTGGCCTGCAACCCAGGCATGTGCCCCAACTGGGAATCGAACCAGGACCACCTGGTTCCCAGCCCGCGCTCAATCCGCTGAGCTACACCAACCAGGCTAAAAACAAATTTTACCACAATAAAAACTTCGGGATTATTCCTAGATCAAATTTTGTTTTATAGCCATACTTCTTGGTTTAGTTTAGAAAAAGAACAAGAACACTCCCCAATGCGGTTGGAGCTCCATTTCCAAATGCTCTGATTGTAGTACTTCCTTAGCAGAACACTTCTAATTCCAATAGATTGGGAGAATCTCTTTAACTTGGCCCTTTTTTTTTTTTAAATGATCTAGTACCATCCAAAAGACCCATGTCCTTTGACTTTCCAAACACAAATTCTGCAGTGACATGCCCAAATACCTGTAGCTCTACAGACACCTCAAGTCCATTCACACCTCTGTGCTTTTGCACAGCTGTGATTTTAGCCTAAAATATACTGACCTTCTTAAGAATGTCTATTTATTCTTTGAGTTAACACATAAATCATCTCTTTTCAAAACCTTCAGTGACCTCCAGTGAGAGAATAAACTCTACACACTCTGCTCCTTAGCACTCTGAACATATCTCTAGTTTAGAACTCACTGCACTGAGTTCAAACAATTTGATTACACGTTTTCCCAAAGCCCACTACAGAGTGGGTGCTAGTTAGGCAGAAACTGTCATTATTAATATGAAAATCACCAGCAGAAGCCATAGTGACTGAATCAGAGCAGGCACAGTAAGTGTTCTGGAATGAATGAATGAATGGAATGAATGAGTCCAGGTAGTCTTAGAAATTTATCCAATGTTTAAACCAATTCTAAACTTTGTTAATGAGATTAGAACATCTCTAGAGGGTTCTAGCTCTTTCCTGGAATGTAGCCATCTGCTGGGTTGTATCTTAGAAAAGCCCAGAGGACATTCTCTGCATAACTTTCTTCTTTAAAAATCCTATTATAGCTTTGGATCAAAGTTGACACTTTGGAACCTTAATGAAAAATATCAGGCAGATATTTTGTGACATTATATCATTTCTATCAGCATGTCCGCAATGACTTCCAGCAATGGGATATTCTAATTTTTAAAAGGTCGAAGTCGATAAGAAGAAAAAAAAAAAAAGAGCTTGGAACAATAGTGACAAAAAATAAAAAAGACGCCTTGAGGCGCTTTAGACACTCCACATTTTCTGCTGTCCTACCTCTGCTCTGGTAAGGACAATGATTTTTTTGTAATCGAATATGAAATGCTCTGCAGAGACAAAACAAGTCCCTCTTCTTTCAACCAGATTGTCACCTGCATTTTTTACTACTGAGAAAGTTTTTATAGTAATTAACTTCTTTTGGAAAGGCCACATTAGACTCTTCTTTTATATAATGTCGGGATTTTGCAAATGTTGTCATAAATTCTTTTAAAAATAAAAGAGTGACTGACTGTAGGTGAACTTAGTATGCATCTGAAAAATAGCAGCTCAGGCAGCCACTCATTCACAGCAGGAACTTTCTAATCTCTTCCTGTATCAGACCTCTTTTGGAGTAAAAATAATGAAGAGACTTTTTTACTGGTTGAAATAAAGGCTTCGGGTAAGAATTAAAAACGGCTTCAGGTGAGGACAGATCCAATGGCTCAACTGACACCCAGAATACCTCCATCTCTCCTCCTGCCTTTTATATTTGCAACTTTCTGTAGTGATTCTGGAGAGCTCCAGCAATTCCTTTAGTTATGTCTGCACAAGTTCTTGGGTGTATTCCCTCCTGCTAGCTCAAACCGGGTCATGTGCTCATCCTTAAAGCAATCACAATGGCCAGGTACATGGGTTACAGCCCTGGCAGGGAAATAGGATCAATTCCAGCAAGCCTTGTGAATAGGTTTAGGGGATGGATGAATTTCTCAAAGAAAAATCAGAGGCACAGTTGATGAAAGAAGAGAATGAATAAAGGTTGAGGAAGCAAGAAACCTGTAATTAATATATATCTTTTAAAATTTTAATCAACTTAGCAATCTATTTTGATCAAAGATTTATACTTTTAAGGTATAAGAGCAAATATTTAATATTTTTACCATTTCATTTATTTAAATTTTCTACCTCTTTGTAGCCTGTTGGCCAAAATGAAAGCGGAGAAAATGCACTGCATTAATCTTGTGGCTTTTTATACTGCATGCCTTGTTTCAACAATAGGTGCCTGTAAGATGCAAGAAATCTCAGATTGAGAATCACAGCTAGAGCATCTCCTTCATTATTTCCTAATGTGGATTACTAGTGAGTTTTGGGGAAGATATATTTTCCCCAGCTCCCACTTAATGCAGTGCTTAGTACCAGCAGTCTTGAAGTTCAAAGCTTACTACAGATTTCTTTTCTCATTATATTTAATTGCCATTCTACATCAATATTTCCTGATCTCACATAAATCAACTTAAGTCCAATTTCTGGCCATAGTCAATGATTTATCTTCCTCAGAAAAGAAAACTACAATTTCCTGATATGGCACACTCAGTCCAATAGTTTGGTCATACAAATGGAAAAATGCACAATTGTAATCTACTTGAAAATTAATAGCAACATGTTACAATAATTAATTTTCATAAATTTGGTGAACCTCAAATAATCCTAATTATCTTCAGAGGACATTAGTGATCAATCATTTGAATCAATAACATGTGTCAAGTGAAAAATGAAATGTAACTCAGAGATCAGTTTCACTTGTATAAGAGGTTAAATATTTCTATTATGAAATTTTACTGTTATACACTTATTTTATAATAGCTAATAGAATAAGAAGCAGGCACCCATTTCTTTAAAGCCATATACAAATCCTCTTAAAATAAGCAAACTTATGATGGTCTTATTATAGCATATTTATGAGGGTGCTATTTAATAAAATAAATGAGATAGACTATAAATCATTTGATCAGTATGGGTAAGTAGTAAAAGTCTTATCCTTAGCCAAACAAACAAAAAACAATGGTCTTTGTGCTTAGTTAGCTTTTTTACTATTGACCTCAATGAATATTAACTGGTATTTATTACGCATCAGGCACAATTCTTGGTATTACATATACATTGACTCATTTATCCTCCACAACACTATGATGTGTAGGTAATTGTACTATCCTTCTTTCACAGACCACGAATCGTAATCATAGATGATTTAAATAATTCGCAAAGACGATGGTTAGCATTTGAACGTGTGTGTTCTCTGCTTCAGTGACTGGGATCCAGAAAACTGAATCTCAACACAAAACAGTCTAGTGACAAAATGCTGTGAGAGAAATCCCTCAGATTATAGATTTTTATGCAGTTTGTCTTTTTTTCTCTTTATGCAAATGCCCTTTTGCTGTGGTACACCAGAACTTGAGAGTAAAGGAATTTGAAGGTATTTTGAGATGGCAACAGAGGGTGCAACTTGGTCTCAAGCTTTACCTGACATCTGGTAGGCAAAGTCTGAATTTTCGGTCAGAGCAAGAACAAAAGTTTATTTAAGGAGAAATTGAGTCATTTTCTGAAAAGATGTGATGTTCAGGGATAAAAGAATTTAGTGACGAATCAGAAATCTACTGACAATCTGCTACCTAGAGCACAGCGCTAGGAAACAGGAATACAAAAATAAGTCATGACCCCTCCTCCATAGTAACTAATGGGATAGAGGGGAGAATGGGTAACAGCAATGTATAAATGACCAAATTCTGTAAACTGTACAGTGGTGTAATAAAACAAAAGTGATTGGCAAAACGGGCAAAATAAGATCAGGGGAGACATTCTGTAATTCTCAAACGGCTTTGAACTTTATGGAAAAGGCAACAGGAAACCAGGAAGAGATTTTAGGCAGCCAAATAACATGACAATGGAGACAGGATTTTTAGAGGGAGACCTGTAACCCCAGAGAAAGGGAAACCTGGTCCCTGGACACCAATTAACAACTACTTTGCTGTGTACAATATGCACTTTTTGCACATATTTTTGAGTGAAAAATAATGATGCTCATTATACGTGGGGAGTACTGATTCCGTATCTGTATATGTTTTTAAGACTTTTATTTATGCTTATGCATTGTAAGCGTAACTCCAGAAAGCAATAATGATATCCATATGCAAAATAATACCCTGGAACATAATTGGTCTTGTTTCTTAATATAAATAATAAAAAATTAAATTAAAAAGTTAAAACGAAATATTTTTTCCTGAAAGTTCCAAAACCAAGAGTGTGCATTATACAGAGGAGCGCAGTATGCACGGCAAAATACACAGTGACTGCCTTGGTTCTTCCCAGACAAGGAGTTTAATTATTTTAAACTAGCACCTCCCTTCCCACTGTTGCAACCCTCACTTCCATCCCTTCCCTGAATTACCTGCACTAGCCTCTTCACTTCTCTGCCCCCTTAATGTTTCATCTCAACAAAACCATACAAATTATTCTTTAGAAATCTAAGTCAGTTTGGGTCACTCCCCTGGTCAGGCCCCCCAATAGTTTATATTGTATGATTTATTTTTCTTTTCTTCTTCAAAAAACTCCATGATTAAAAGGTAGCATTAAATCATTGGTTTTGAAGTGCACAGAAGAGAATTTATGACAAATTGGGAGAAAAACAGCTCCGCTCATAGTAACAGCTCAAAGTAGATATGCAAAAAGAAAAATAGCCACATCCCAATTTCTGTACCCAAGAAGGCGCATCTACATCTGAACCAGGTGCAAATGATGAGATAGTGAACTTTAACCCCGATGGGGCAGTTGCGCAAGGACTTTGTTGGCCCTGGGTGGAGAGGAATTATATTTCACACGTGGAGGAGGAAAAACAACTGTGACCAGAGAGTGGACTACAGTAAATTAAACTCTTTGCCATTATTCTTCGTAATGTTTCTCATCAGGAGGGACAGTGTATTCGCTACCCATTACACCTGAGTTGTCACTGTGATTTTCTTTGACCAATGGAAGGTGGCAGGAGTGGCACTGTACAAGTTCAGGGGGCCTGTCACCTCCTGTATTTGTCCTGTTAAAGCAGTGCTCTAAAACCACTATGTAAGAAGCTGCTCTAGCTTATAGGAGGGTGAGAGGCCACGTGGAGAAGCCCCAACATCCCTCAGCAGGCAGCACCAGCGGCAAAACAGGGCAGGGAGGCCAGCTTGGACCTTCCAGTCACAGCCCAGCCTCCACCAGTGGGCCCAGAGGACACCTGAACACAAACTTCCCCAAGTCATGAGACACTCTAATTGGTTTTGGGTCCAGCCAGTGAGTGTGGAGATGGTGTGTGAACCAGCAATAGTTAAATGACACAGGGCCTGAGAGGTGGAAAGGGAACCACAGGAACACAAATCAACAAGGTGTGGGGAGATTTGAGGTAAGCAGAGTCAGAAGCAGACAGCAAGGTGCCGGCTGATGTAAGAAATGAGATGCATCTGTTTGTTTCAGTAGTTAAACTAGTTTGACAGAAAGGTATGCTTTCTGCCCATACAAGCCTTTTTTACTGACCCAACTATGCAAAAACTAGCCCCTTCCCCTAGGTTGTGCTAAGGCATTTGACCACCTATGATAAAATGCAAGGCTGTTTTCTCTTACAGTTGCCATTTGAAGTAGTAGCTAACACTTCCTGGGAAATTCATATCATCATCTCATTAAGCAGTAAGTAAATTACGGGTTACTTAACTTTCACCTGAGGTTTCTGCTAAATCGACACTACTTTTAAAAGGAAAACTCTTTCCAAAACTCTAGTCTTTGCTAAGGCATTGCTATGTGAAAGAACATTGGTTCAATCATGAAAGTTTTTTTACAAACCAAAAACACAGACACTCCCAAAGCAGATGGACCAGGGCATCTGATGCCAGGGTTTTTTAAGCCAAAGTAAAATTGTGATTACCACAAACCAACAGTGAAGAATTATCTATTGCCTTAAATTAAAAAAAAAAAATTCATCTGTACAACAAATTGAATAGAGAATCTCAACCCAATTATAGGAAACAAAGTCCTACCAACAGTGATAGGCGATCCTAATTGTAAAGTAAGAGACCTTAGATTTAAGCATAATATCCAACCTAATTATATTCCAAGCACATTAAATGGTGTAGCATTCTACAGGAAGGAAACTTAGTTGATTTATTGCTTAAATTATGGAAAAACAACTCGGTTATAGAGCATATTCTTGCATTTAAAAGATCAGCTTTTCTGTGTAATGGCTGTGTAATTGGTGTTAAGAAGCAGATTTCAGTTCCAGAGAGCGATCATGCTTCTGAAATTGCGCTCTCATCCAGCTCTATCCATAAGAACTGACATTTTCTACCTTGCTTCTTTGTTCCCCCTGCTCTCACTGGTTTCTCCTGGGAGCGCATCCTTAATACACCTCATGTATCCTAATCCTTGACCCGGCCTCTGCTTGTGGGAAAGCTTATTTATATTCTCAATCAGTCAAAATATTAGCCTCACTGATAAGCTTTGTAATTTCTCTCTTTCTATTCCTTGCGGTTCGCTGCTCCTTTCATCCTTACCCCACACACCTCTAACCTCTCCAAACTGTTATTCTTTAATAAATATATGTGAACAAATTAATTTAGTGTTTATAAATCAATTTATAAATCAGATACAACTTTTGCTACAAGGCTTAAAATAAAATAGCGCAGTACCCTGCCCCATCCGTTCCCACACTGAGTCCTGTTTCAAGAGGTAAAAGCTGTCAATATTATTTAAATGGTCACTTTTAGCATTATTTTATTTTTAATTGTTTTCAATGACAGTTTACATTCAATGTTACTTTGTGTTAGTTTCAGGTGGACGGTGTAGGGGCCAATCACATACTTTACAAAGTGTTCCCCTGACACCTCCCGCCCCCAGCTGGTACCACACA
>PVJI01006036.1:0-90461 GCA_004026765.1 Micronycteris hirsuta | reverse complement strand
TATACTATTCTTAACCTCCCCCTGTCTGTTTTCTACCTACCATTTATGCTACTTATTCTCTGCACCTTTTTCCCCCTCTCTCCCCCTACCACTTCCCTGTTGATATCTCTCCATGCCTTATATAAATCCCTTTAACATTTCATATAATAAAGGCTGAGTGTTGATAAACTCCTTGAACTTGACCTTATCTGAGAAGCACTTTATCTGTCCTTCCATTCTAAATGATAGCTTTGCTGGATAGAGTATTCTTAGATGTAGGTCCTTGCCTTTCGGACTTGGAATACTTCTCTCCAGCCCCTTCTTGCCTGCAAAGTCTCTTTTGAGAAATCAGCTGATAGTCTTATGGGAATTCCTTTGTAGGTAACTATCTCCTTTTCTCTTGCTGCTTCTAAGATTCTCTCCTTATTTTTAATCTTGGGTAATGTAATTATGATGTGTCTTGGTGTGTTCCTCTTTGGATCCAACATTTTTGGGACTCTCTGAGCTTCCTGGACTTCCTGAAAATCTATTTCCTTCACCAGCTTGGGGAAGTTCTCCTTCATTATTTGTTCAAATAAGTTTTCAATCCCTTGGTCTTCCTCTTCTCCTTCTGGCACCCCTATGACTCGGATGTTGAGACTTTAAAGATGTCCTGGAGGTTCCTAAGCCTCTCCTCAGTTTTTTGAATTCTTGTTTCTTCATTCTTTTCTGGTTGGATGTTTTTTTCTTTCTGCTGGTCCACTCCATTGATTTGAGTCCCAGTTTCCTTCTCATCCCTTCTCATTTGTTCAAGTAATTGTGACAATTTTTCTTCAAATCCTGTGAGCATCCTGATTACCAGTGCTTTGAACTGTGCATCTGATAAGTTGGCTATCTCTTCGTCACTTAGTTGTATTTTTTTCTGGAGCTTTGATGTATTCTTTCATTTGGGCCATTTTTTTTTTCTCCGTGCTCCTGTTACTTTAAGGGGTGGAGCCTTAGGTCTTTACCAGGGCGGGGTAACCCACGTTGTTGTGTTGTGATGCTTGGGGGCGGGGCCTGAGAGAACAATGGTGCTTGCTCTGTTCTCTGCACTTCCCCAGTTACCCACAAGCAAGTTGGGCCCTTCTTTGCTGGCTCCTGGGTGAGTGGACGGGCCTGCACAGTTCCAAGTCCCTGTGGGTCTCCCCAACGAACTCTCCTGTGAGGCCGGGAGTTCCTCCCACTGCCGCCTCAACCCCCACAGGTGTTTTCAATCGGTGGTTTGAGGCTTTATTTCCCTGCATTGGTGGGCCGCATGGTCTGTTCCGCTCCCCAGCTTTTCCTCCCGGTTTATGAGGGACCGCCCAGTCCACCAGTCTCAGCCCCGATTTTGCCGAGGGCACCTGCTGCGTTTTGACCAGGCGCGTCCGCCATGGGCCTCTCTGGGCAGCTGGAGTGTTGCCAGTACCGCTCCACAAACCATGTCCTGCAGAGCGCTCTCCACCCAGCTCCACCCCACTTACTGGTCTGGATGAACGTGTCTTCTTTGACTCGTTGGTTGTCGGACTTCCACTCAGTTCAGCTTTCTGTCAGATCTGGTTGTTTTTGTTTTTTAAATTGTTGTTTTTCCTCTTTTGTTTGTGCGAGGAGGCACAGTGTGTCTACCTATGCCTCCATCTTGGCCGGAAGTTAATTTTATAACTTTTGTCACCTTCTAGGATATACTTCTCATTTTCGTTTTTACTCATTGCCTTAGTTGTCCCTGAATTTTTTTTTGACTCTGATATGTGGATTTTGCGTTACGTTCAATGAAAAAGTTGCTTGAATTTTTAATAGGATTAAATCAGTAGACTCATTTTGCTAGGACTTACGTCTTTATGATGTGAGTTTCTTTGACAACGACTTGACATGTTATTCGGGCTAAACATTTTTGTACTGCTCCTCCCACCTTCTAAGTTCTTCTGGCTGGGCTAGTTATCAAGTTAACAGAGGCAGATAGCAGGAGAAATTCTAAGTTCTATACATGTGCATGGGGAATTCACATAAGCATGATAATTCCATAAACATTCCCAAGACAACGAGACAGCATTGGATATATAAGACATTTTTTGAGAAAGGAGAAAGGAAGGGAATAGCGCCTGCCTGAAGCCTGTTATTTACTAAGGCAGCGTCCTAAGCTCTCCTTCCTGAAACAGGTTTCTCTGCCTGAATTTCTTGGGCAGCAAAGGGGCGAGCAGGGGGAGGGGGGGCGGGGGGGGCCGGGTGGGCAGGCAGGTCAAAGTTTCTTTCTGAGTCTTTTCTTTCTTAACCAGCAGCTTAAAATAAACATCCCCAAAATCAGCTTCAGGGAGGCAAAACTCTAGTCTCTTCAAAGTCTTTTCATTAACGTACAATGGTAATTTAAAATGTTTTTATAGTTCTTAATAAAGTTGTTGCTAAATATTTTATATTTATGCTACTTTGCAAATGAGGCTCTCATTATATCTTCGAACTGATTTTTCTGTATATGAACTTGTTAGTTTTGCTAATTAATGTTGTATATTAATTTTGTGGTTGCCCACTTTACTGAATATATGTATATATAATGTATGTACGTATAGGTATGTATTGTACATATATATATCAAAATCCAGAAAATCTGTCACAAATCAATAAGGAAAAATGGAAAACCTGATAGAAAATCCAACAAAGACTAGAAGCAGGGAATTCACAAATTAGGAAAACCAAATGGCCAATCGACGTATGGAAAAATCATTTTACCTCATTAGGAATCAGAGAAATAGTGTAAAACAGATGTCATTTGGTGACAATAAGGTCTACAAGACCAGATGCTGGCAAGAACGGGGTAGAGAGGGACCTCACACTTCTAACATGTTTATAAATGTGCATGGCCACTTTGGAAAACAATCTGGCAACATCTGGAATCCTGGGTGCATCCCACTCCCACTCCCTCCTACCTGGCAATTCTACTTTTAGGTATATTTTGTAAAAAGAAACTCTGGCATCTGTGTACATGGAGACATGGTATAAAAATGTTTAGTGAAGCACAGTGTGTGATAGTAAAATCTGTCAAAAATCCTAATGGCCATTAGTGCAGAATAAATTAGGATAGACTGGGGTGGGCAAAAGTAGGTTTACAGTTAGTACAGAAATAATAATTAATAGTACAGAAAATAATAATAAGTAATAGTACAGAAATAAACTACATGTTTTGCACACTCACAACTGTAAACCTACTTCTGCTCACCCCTGTACTAAGGACTACTATATGGCTATCAAAATGAATGAAATAGATCCATCAGTATTGCTTTGGATACTCCCCAAACTGTGATGAATGAAAAATCAAATGATAGAGTTTTACATACAGAACAATGCAATTTAGTTATTTTTTAAAAACCCTAAGAATGCCATTCTTAGGCACCTATGTATGTAGGGAAAATGTACAATGTGGTCTGGAAGAACAGCGCACCATGCCACGGTAAGGAAACGGACTGAAGTGTTGCCGCCCTGAAGCTCCTTTCTAAGACAAGACTCAGTAAGAAACTTCGACCCTCCCCCTTTTTCTGCCCTAGAGATTCAGACAGAGAAACCTGCTTTAAGAAGGGAGCCTTGGCTTAATCATCTTAAGAATCTGCACCCTAGCATCAGTCAGGAAGGCTCTAAGCCTGTTAGCTAGAGATGGGGTTTCCCATTGTTTCTGGATTGCCTGGCAATTTGCCTGACTGTGTGTTCTCTTCTTCCTCAGCTACATGTAAATCACCCATTCTCATTTCTGAAATCTAGGACCTTGTCCCCGCCTTTCTCCTTTGTCCAAAAATGTTATATATACCCAATGTTGCCTTGCTGTCTTTGGAATTTTCATGCCTGGGTGAATTCTCCATGTACATGTATTAAAATTTTGATTTTCTCCTGTTAATCTGTCTTTGCTAATTTGATTATCAGTCCAGCTAGAAGAACTAAGAAGGTGAGAGGAAAGGTATGAATTCTTTTAGCCCCCACAATAGCTGCTCATCTCCAGCAGGAAGAGAGGGAGGAAGGGAAGGGAATTGCAGAGAGAGAGAGAGAGAAACTTCAGCTGTAATATTTCAATTTCTTTTATTAAAAATTTAACCGAAGCCTAAATAAGAATATGTTAGCATTTATTACTTGTGAATTTTAGGTGTGCCGGTATTTGTTTATTACACCCTGAATCTCTCTGATTTTTTAATAGTTGAAAACAACATTGCATTTGCTTGCACTAAGTGGTATGCTGTCTTCTACACTAACCCCCTGCCAGCTTCACTCATTGGTCATTCGTCTAACTACACATCTGAGCTTTCTATCACATGGTCCTATTTACCGCCTACTTAATACCTGTCATTGTCAGGAAGTGTCCTTTTTGCTTATCTTTTAATCATCTGCCCTCCCACATTTTCCATTAGAACATAAGGCGGGCGTAGGAGGGAAAAGACCTACCTAGTCTTCTACTACAGGCTGGAGAGCAGCTTGGCACTCAGCGAGCTCTGTTGAATGAATGAGCATTGCCTGGGTAAGCAAAAAGCAATTTACTTCCTTAGCTCTTCTGTCAGTTCTTGGATACAGCTACCTGCGGTAGTTCCCAGCTTCCTTTCAATGTCAAAGTGAAAAAGTTTTCTCTTTTCAGAAAGGAACAAAGATGAGATTATACGCACTTAAATTTTCATATGATCACATTTTTTCCTACTTAGGGAAAGGTCTTCTAAAAATCATGGTAGGACTTCACTACGACTGACTTGATCTCTTTTCCAATGGGTCCCAGGAGATTCTGTAAGTCACTCAAGGACTCTGTGTCTTAAAAATACCAAGTACCCCGTAGATAGTCAAATAAAAAGAGGTCAAAAGCTAGAGACTTCCAGTTATAAACTAAGTAAGTTCCAGGGATGTAATGTACAACACGGTGGCAATGGTTAATGATACCATGTTGTATGTTTGAAAGTCACTATGAGAGTAAATCTTAGAAGTTCTCATCATAAGAAAAGAATCATAATTACATGTGATGATTTGTGTTCACTAGACCTGTGGCGGCGATCATTTCACAAATTGTGTGAATATCGAATCACTGTGCTGAACGCCTAAAACTAACAAATATTATATGTCAATCATATCTCAGTTCAAAAATTAAATAACACGGGAAACTTTCAAAAAAGCTGAATATGGTCATTTTATCACATAAAAATAGAAAGCACTACATATTCACTAAAAATTAGTTTATTAATCTGCTTGCCTTCATATTATTTTTTGTTACTCCTTATTACCTTATGAAGACACACCTCAGTTGTTCCACTTATATTTATATTTAGAGGTCATATTTTAAGTGAACATTGGACTGCTTTTAAGGATAACATTCTTAAAAACATGAACAATATATTATAATAATGATATCTTCGTAATATTTACCCTATTTAACTGAGTCTTTTAAGATTTGTCTCAAAAACATTTATCACCCATAACTACATCTTTCCCAATGCCAATGTTGAGGAGCTATTTGCATGAGATATAATTATTCTGCATGACTGTTGGCTTTAAATACCAAGTTGTGAAATTACATGTGACTCATTAAAACTCTCGGGGGCACAGCTGTCCAGTGTCCATTACTGGGAGCTCTGTGGCGCATGTTTCTGAGAGATTTTGTCTAGCATTCCCCTCTAGCAGGAGGGAAAACAGGCCGGAGTCCACTTGCAGCCTGGCCCCGAGCCACTGAGAACGAGGAAGAGGCTGAAGCAGAAGGGCCATTTGTCTTTGTTATTAGGAAATAAATCAACCTTTGTTTTGCTGGCCAAACTCAAGGAATGTCATTATTACCAAATAAATTGTGTCGTTACAAATCAATCAAGCCACCTTTCATTTAAATGTGAATCACTTTAATTGTCTGGGCTTCAAACTTGACTCCACCCCATGGAAACACATGATGAGATACATAGATCATTCAGACTCTCCGTTTGGTACAAAATGTTTGACAAAAAGCAAGGTTTTCTTGGTTTTTTTTTTTTTTTAGATTAGTCAACGAACGAACTCATCATTCAATATTCTCTCTTAATGAAGGGGATGTCACAGAGCTTTCCTGGTGAATATAAGATCAATTTGGGAAAAAGCTGAAGGCTGTTTTTCTCAGAGAAGAGTAAAAATGACATACTTTGAGATACCGTGAATGAGGTATTTATGTCTGACTGTCATTTGCATATATTAAGATCTGTCCTCTAAAGCTAAATAGAAAAAAGGTGTAAGCCTTCATCTATTATATTTAGAGGAACTTTCCTAATGACCTAAAGACAGGGTGAATGGATACTTACTTTTAACCAAGTTTCAATTGACCCTTTGCTAAACAGAAACCTTATAACTAAAACCACCCTAGGTTTTAAGTTCTGCTATCAAACTTTTTAGTTACAATTTTATGAGTGTACAGTTAAAAGCAACATAATTGCAAACTAACGATGCCACTCAGCCAAAAGATTGCCCCATTTCCCCTCTCGTTTTCGCTCTAGGTTCTCACACTGTCCTTTCTCTGTGACCTCTCTCCCACCTCTGACCTCCCCCCCAGTTTTCACCCTTGCTTTAACAATTGATTTATGACAGGCCCATGGAAGGGTCAGGCCCACTTTTATGGTTTGCTTAAAATATTTCTTTTAGAGTGAGCATCAGAAGTGGTCTTCAATCCCTGCTGAACAGTCTCCCTAAGGCCTCAAAAGAGCTTCCTTTACTGCCCCTCACTTCACCTTATTTATATCTTTTGTACTTGTGAAGAGAAACTCATTAAATAAGGCAATTTTGAAACTTTTACCAAAATGAATAATGTGAACATGTGGGATTGGTTGGGGTTTTTTCCCCTCCAACGAGAATATCTGTGAATGCACATATAGCTCAGGGGAGGGGGCTGAGAGGAGGGGAGAAGAAGGAGCCACTAAGAATAATGATAAGCCGAGGATTATTTCTTTTACGGGATCTATTTTTCTTTTACACTTGACAGTTTGAGCTTCGCTGGCACTGAAGCTTGCAGACCTATTGGGTACCCTCTTACATTCATTGCCTCAACAGTAAATTTCACTCTTTTGTTTAATTTGACTTCCTGTTGTTGTTTCAATATACTGAGCAATCACCAAATTTAGGAATGCTTTTCAAAAACTTTGGTTAATAGAGCTGATATTTCTTTATTCTTTTCTCTGGGTTTTGTTTCTTTTTTTTTTTTTTAACATTTTGAAGATTTTGAAGATAGAAAACAATTTGAAAGGTACAGGGCTATTTATTTTTAAATCTATGTACAATCTGAAGACTAAACTGCACCTAAAAATAAGAGGGATTAAGCTTAGATTTCTGGCCTACAAGTTAATACAGCTTTAATGTTCTAATTTGGATCTTAACATTGAACTTTAGATTGCTGTGAAATATTTGCTGCCCTGGTGAGCTTTCCTTAAATAACACCATATGATACCTCTATAGATGGCTTCCCCAAACTTATTGATCTCCCCCCTCCTCGGCCATTAAAAACGTGATTTATTAGTCTGACATTTTTAATAGGGCAAAGCTCAGAGGTTTATTACAATGGCTTTCTCGCTTCCATGTTGCCTTCAGCTGCTACCAGGGCACAAAAGCAGTCGGGACGACTGTGCTGCTTTCTAATAAGAAACTGGCTTTTTTTTTTTTTTTTTTTAATTAAACGGCAACCTCAACATTTTTAAAGTGTTTTACACCAATTGCATAGCAATGAATTAATTTTTCCCATTTCACTCTTCTCTTTCATGTAGGCGAGGTGTTCCCCCTTCTAATTAAATGCGTCATTTTCTTAGTGTGAGGCTTGGCAGGGCTCCAGAAGTGAGCAAGCTTGAACCGAGGGTCTGCTGCCAGCAGTCTGTGTGATCTCACACAGAGGGGCAGGTCTCTGACCTGCTGCCTTCCTCAGCCCCGGAAGGAGACGGGCCGTGAACTAGGAGTCCCTCACGTGTGAAATCGCAACTCCAGCCACCTAAGTGCTATTGACCTGCTGTCTGAAAAGAGTCCAACTTAAGGGGCTGTGGACTTCATCCTAAATTTTTGGTCTTAGTCATCACGGATCTTTATGAATACAAGCAAATATACATGCCCGCCATCAAAATTAGAGTCATATCTCTGGATTCTGGCTGGTGCCTGGCAAAAATGGTCGGGGCAGAGGATGATTAGCATGTCAGCAGCAGGCAGTATGCAAACGAGCGGATGGTTTGGGGCTGGACTCCTGCCCTGACTTGAACCTTCTGTCCCACTGCAGCCATGTGGCTCCCTTTCCTGCAGTTCCTCCCAGTAATGCATGTCTGCTTTGCATGTATTTTACTAGTAGGATCTGAATAAGAGAAGGAAGGCTAAGGAAAAGAGGAAGAGAAGACTTGAAGTGGTTTGAGAGAAAGAGCTATAGTTCTTTTTATTTTAACCTGTTATTTAATTAGCCACCACACCATGTACATAGCATAAACCCAGAATATTAGCTTCATATCTTCCAGAGGCTGTTTAAATCAGAATCTTTTTTCTTTCTCCCTTTCTTTTCTTTTTCTTTTCTTTTTTTTTTTTTTTTTGCAGTCATTTCAATGGCAGGTACATGCACACAGCCAAAGAAACACTGAGGGATGAGAAGAATTTGGCAAAGGACCTCTTCTGAGAACGAGAAATTATCTCATTTCAGATCTGTAATGATGAGTATGTTCTAGGTACCAGGACTGCTCCTGAAATTTTTTTTGTCTAATGTTTTGAAGCAAAAATGTGGTAGCAGTCATCATTTTATAATGACTTTTAAAATACCTCATCTTTTTTACCTCCCACTCACTTTTCATTTTTACTTCCTTCTGGCAAATAAATATGAGGGGTGTGTCTGTGGTTACTTTGGGGAAGCGGATGTTGACCAAACACCACCCTTCGACAGAGCCTAGGGTGCCGGTGAGGTCTCTGCGTTTCAGGAGCAGTCCTGGTTAACATCCGCCATCTCTAAGTTAATTAGCAGCCCCGCTTTCCCCCTCAAAGGTGTCCTGGTTTGCTCAGGACAAGGGGCTCTTCACGGATGTGGAATGGGAAGGGAATTCCACTTTGGGGTCACATTCTTGCCCTTAGTGGTGAAGTGTGGCCACAGGGAGGACCAATCTCTATCACACCTTTCAGAGCCATTCAGATGTGAGTTAGATTTTTGGCTCAGTCAACATTCTTTGGATACATGAACTTGAACAAATTACTTAACTTTACTGAGCCTCAAATTGCTCACCTATGAGATGAGGTGAATGATGACCATTTATAACAACTAATTAAATATAAAGTACCCAATATCAGTGCTTGTAAGTCAGGGACTAAGTTAATATTTTCTTTCCCTAATTCCTGCCTTCTAAGTGTAGTGGCCAAAATCTTTCCAACTCTAAATTACGTGTTTCCAGCTACACATCAATTCTGAGAGAAGCCATAAATCTATTGTGTGATGAAGGTCAGAGACTAGACTACCGTCTCCCATCCTGCCATTGACTCGACCCCTGTGAGGTGCTTGCGCATGCCGTCCATTGTTCGACAGGCCCACACGGCAAGGATTGTGATAACAACGGAGAATATTGAAAGAGTAGTCTTCTTTTCCTTTTTAACACAAGAGCAGGGTCGTGCAAAAGTGGGTGCACAGTTGTGAGTCCATGAAACAGTTTATTCTTGTATTATTACTTCTTATTATATTATTTTCTGTACAAACAACTGTGCACCTACTTTTGCCCCACTCTGTATGTATTGGTGCCTTTTTATTCAATTGTGGCACTTGTGCTGGGACGTGTGCTACAGGAGCGAGAATAAGAAGAGACGACTCATGATCTATAGGGATTTGACGTCTAGTTGAAGAAATTATAAATGAACTGAAATGCTATACAGGTTATCAGCCTTAGCACCACTGACATTTTGGGCCAGATAACTCTTTGCCATGGGGAGCTGTCCTCCTGTGCATGGCAGGGTGTTCAGCAGCATCCTTGCTTTCTACCCACTAGATACCAGAAGTGCCGCTCCCTAGGTTTAGTTGTGCTGATCAAAAATGTCCTCATAGGGCCAGCTGCAGAAATTTCAGGGCCCAGTGCAAAATGAAAGTGTGGATTGCTTATCCAAAAGCAGGAAAAATGAATTTAAAGATATAAAATATACAGCTTTTTTTCTGTTTTCCAAGATCTCTCTCTCTTTCTCTTTCTTCCCCCTCACCCTTTGACTTGTCATGGTGCTTTTAAAAAATTGCTATTTAATGTCATTCTAACAAGAAAAACTAAAACTTTAAATTATTAGCATGGATTTTAGTGTTTCTCCTTATATTGCAGAATACCAGTTTTAATGCAAATATAAGAGGATTTTCATCATACCCAGAATCACCAAAATCACTTCTATTTTGTTTCTACTACCACAGT
Source organism: Micronycteris hirsuta (assembly GCA_004026765.1). Lineage (NCBI taxonomy): Eukaryota > Metazoa > Chordata > Mammalia > Chiroptera > Phyllostomidae > Micronycteris > Micronycteris hirsuta. Next base: position 80,133 of record PVJI01006036.1, on the reverse strand, counting down.
GAATATGCTGCATAAAGTATGTGCACATTCTATTCACACTCCCTACCTTCAGCTCAGGCTGAGTTAGGAAGGTCGGAAAGGAAAAGGCACTATAGACTGTTGGAGTCTTCTCTTTCCTTCTATATCATCATTTGCAGGGTTCAGTGTTGGGCACTGAACTTCATGAGGAAGCAACATGAAGAAGAAAGGATATAGTAGGGCTCCTGGGACATGTGTGCTTCTTAGAATGCCATTGATTTCTTTCTTCTGGTTCAAACAGAGTGTGGCCTGTCGCAGTTCTACATACCCTTACTTGCTCTGTCATAGGTGAGCCATGCTGAACTTGGACTACCTTTGAGTCTTGCTGAACTCCTACTTGTCACTGGCCCCCAGAAATCTGTACTCATGGGGTTTTGGGAATGCAACAGGAAGGCAACGCAAGGCAGCTTTACATGTGTCTCCCCGGTTCAAGGGCATGCCACATTGTCCCATCAGACTGCGCGTACAAAATGCAAGTGCAAAGATAAAATGATTGGGAATTATAAAGATGACAGCAGAGCATTAAAGCAGGAGTGGAACCTTCTGGACACACAACCCCGTGAGAACGCATAGGTCACACATTCAACTGAGGTGGCCCTGGTTAGCAGACACTGTCAGATGTTTCCTGGGGACCAAGATGACCCCAGTGGAGAACTACAGGCATGTGGCACTCAGTAGGCTACGCTTAAGGCCACAGTGAAAAAATAGAATGGATTTGAAATGTGTTATTGTAGACTGAGCAGGGCAAGAAAAACCTGAAGAAATAGGTGGGATTTGAGTGAGAACTTTGAGGATAAAAGTTGGGAAATTCCCTGAGCTCATTCATTTATGATATTCCATTTGTTCCCTTTGATCAAACATGGTTTTGAAGGTGTTTTAACTTTTTTATAATGCATCATATGCATGGAATATTTTTCATTTTGCCTTAGTGAAGATAGATTTTTGTCAGTTCATATAACACCAATGGAGAAAGAAATTATAACAAAACTTGGTTAATTATACTTCTAATTATGCATTAGGAATTTTACTTATGGATGAAAAATTCTGAACAATTCTGTGCTTTCCCAGGAGACACACTGCACTGTAAAAATCCAAATGTCTGTATGTCATTAATCGTAATATGGAGTAGATGAAGTTGCACAGCCTCCTCCTTTTGTTACAGAAGTTTAACTGAAGAAATCATAATTAACATTAACATAAGAACATGGGCCATGCTGAAGCTTGGCTCGAATACTGAGTATAAATAGTAATTTGAAATATGAATATGAGAAAATAATCAGATAACGAAGTTAAGCATCCTTCCCACTGTTTTGAGGATTCTTTGCTAAACATAAACAGTGGTGGATGGTCAGAGGGCAAAATGAAGAGTCCGAATGCTCTGGTTTAAATCCCAGCTCCTTCCGTGTACCTCTCTGCACCTGTTTCCTAACCTGTACCAATGATAATAAGCCCAACTCCATATCCTCACAGAGTCGTGTCGTGAGCATTAAATAAATTGTGAAGGAGCTTTCTACGCCACAAAAAGTACATGATCATTTAGCAATCTGTTGTCACTAACCGCATCAGTAGGGCCTGCACCACCTGCCTGAGTAATCAATTTTCTCTAGAGTGTCCCTGCGAAGACAAGTTGCAGGTGTCAGGACATGTGCCGCTGGTTGCTGTAACAAACAGTGCCCAAATCTCAGTGCTTTAACACAAACACATTTATTTTATTTGTGTTCCCATCTGATGCAGGTCACGTGGCTCTTCTGTGTCACTCTCCTCTTTCATCTGATGGTGACTCCATCCTCCACATGTGGCTCCTACAAACGCTGTCGCGGGGGAAAAGAGGGAGTGCAGAAGTTCCTGCAGGGATTTTTATGGCCGGTCCTGGAAGTAACATCTGCTCACCTTGCATTGTCTAAAATGCAGTCACATGACCTCCAACTCACTGCAAAGGAGACTGGGAAATATAATCTCTATATGTGCCCCAAAAGAAAGAACAATATTTGATTAGTATCTAGCTTCTGCCTCGTTTTGGAAATAATATGATGGCCCAATTTGAAAAATGTTATTTTTACTTCCTTATAGACTAGATCTCACCAAGAAAAATGCAAGGAGTCATTCTTCAGGGGTGTCCAGCTCGCGGCCTATGGGCCACATGCGGCCCAGGATGGCTATGAATGTGGCCCAACACAAAATTGTAAATTTACTTAAAACCTTCTTTTTGCTCATCAGTTTTTGTTAGTGTTGGTGTATTTAATGTGTGGCCCAAGACAACTCTTCTCCTACTATGGCCCAGAGACGCCCAAAGGTTGGACACCCCTGACTAAAGTAACATCCATTTAGACTTGGGTTTGAGTCCCCGCTTTCTGTGCTGTGAGCCAGCCTTCCAGGACATGTTTATTTACATAATATTTGATTATATTAACAAAATTGACAGCACTGACTGTGCATTTGTAATCTGTATTGGGCACAAAGGTAGGCACTATGCGTCAGCCAGTGCACGCACCTACACATGCACACATGTGAGTTCATGCACACACATGTATACATACTCACACACAGATGTACCAGCCCCAACCCTTTATCCTGACCTCCAGCCCTAGGAACTATAAAGAGATTAGGGAGTCAAAATTAGCCCCCATAAAACAACAGTGAACAAATGTGGGAAATCCACAATTAAGTTCTGGATTATACAGTTGTGACTATAAAGCAGAGCTTGCAAACTGCCAGTTTATCTACTGAATTGATCTCATTTTGTCTGGACCACACAGTGTTTTGTTTTAAAGTTTAAATCAACATTTTAAAAACTGGGAGAATTTGTTATAGAATGCTCTCAGACAAACAGAAAACCCTGGACTGCGTTCTCCTACGGTCACAAACACTGGCACTGCACAGTGGCCGGCCCCTCAGGATGGGGTCTGCCTCTCTGGTTCACAGGCCCAGCCTCTCCCTATAGTGGCCCCACAGAAGGGAATCATTGATTGCTATTTGTCATGTGACCACAATGTTGTTTTCCTCTTTTTTGAGAAATATTTCTCTATACTCGTGTCTCCATCAAAATTAGGACATGAAAAATAGAACAAGAATATCTTGTTGTTTCATGAAATACAGGAGATGGCTATCTTTTTGTGAGGTTGTTGGATATTCTTAAAAATTTACTATGCAAAAACAGTGTGTCTGCATCCAAGAAATATAACCTCTATCTCCAGGTCAGAAATATAACCTGACCTGGTAGACACTTACAAAACAAAATAAAACAGCTTTGTTAATTTCCATATAAAAAAACTAACCCGTAGAAAGTGTACAATTCAATGATTTTTTTTGAGAAGTGCAACCATTACCCCAATTGAAACTGAAAGAGTATTTCCATCACCCCCAAAATTCCTTTGGGTTCATTTACAGTCATTCTCTGCTCCCACCCTCAGCCCCTGGCAACTGCCCCTGACATCTATGTTCTTTCTGTAGCCAAGGCACCCTGGAGATTTCAAATCACACTCTGAGAGTCCCAAGGTACTCAGAAGAGAGTGGCGCCATCCAGTCTGACAGAGGAAGGACTGTTTCATGAAGAAGGTAAGACTGTACAGGTGGTGAGAAAAGAGAAAGGCATCTGGGGCTACTGTCATTTTCACTTAACAGCAGTTTGCAATGCCAGGTTCTTCCGTAGAATGACGTCCTTAGTGGCTAATGTCATAGGCTAGTCAACTTTTCTTCGAATTTGTGATATAATAAGTTGAAATTTTAGGAAAAAATACAAACCATATCATACAACTACATTTGTGGTTTTCATTGTTTTTTTTTAATAAAATAAGAAAAATGAATAATATACAAATTAAATGTCTCCAAGTGGCCTGTTCTACTCTCCACCTAGTGGGGAATCAGAAGGCCTTGAAGATGCGCAGCTGGGTGTTCGCCCTCACTGGACGGGTGAAGGCTCTGCTAATTCCCAAAGAGTTTTCTCTTTCCAGACCTCAACATGTTTATAGTCTGTCTCCCTCATTAGGGCAATTTATCAAGTTTTTTCCTGTGACATTTCTTGTGTTTTTTTTTTCCCTTTGTGCTATTTAGTACTAGTCTTTATATAATTTAGTCTGATGTGTTTGTCATGTCACCCTGAGTTAGTATTTTCTTGATTTATGGACAATTATAATTTCCTAAACATTTTTGTATTATTTGTATAAAACCCGTACCCTTTGGAAAAAAACAAAAGAAAAACAAACAAAACAAAAAACAAACAAACAAACAAAAAAAACCCTTACCCTTTGGCATACCTACAGTAGATGTTCAATAAAATTTGTTAAAGAATAAATGCCATTTATGAAGTACATTTAAGGGTTATAATTAGGTAATTCTGCAGCTTTAAATGCAATGAAAATAAAATGAGCTGGTTGAGTTGATATAGACAAGATTTAGAAAGAGTTATTTTTTTTCATTGTTGCAATTAAGGCCCTGAAACAGCCCAAAAGAAGAGTTTAGAAAGCTCATTTTAGTATCTGTACTAACTAAATTGACCAATGGTTCAATTTAATCCTTTGGTAGTAGGTTGGCCATTTAATCAGTTAAACAAGGGAGTCTGGGCCAGCCACTTTTCATTGCTTCTGGGTTTTTTTGTTAATTTTGTTTTCTTTCTTCTCGCTCTCTTGGTCCCTCTGTGGTTTTACTGTGTCTTCTACTTTTCCCATCCCCCCTGAATACTTCTTTCTCTCTCCCCAACCACTCTCTGAATCTTCACCTCTCTCCCCACTCTCTCTTTTTCTGTGTCTCAATCTCTTTCTCTCTCTCTTCCTCCTCATCTTTCTCTCTCTCCTCCTCCTCAGTCTCTCTCCCTTGTTACTCTCTCTTTCTCCAACCCACTCTGAATCTATCTCTGCGTGTATCACAATCTCTCTCTCTCTCCCCTCTCAACCTTTCCCTCCCCCCCTCACGTCTCTCCCCTGCCTCTCTGCCCATCTGCCTCTCTGCTGTGGCCCCTGTTTGGCCCTTGGTCGCTGGCTGGTCCTTCCAGTGTGAGCATCCTCCAAGTTCAGGGACTTTTTCAGAGTACCAGTACTGGATTGCCTCACATAGCAAGTTCCGGAAGTCATTTGTGAGTTCCAAATGGGTCATATGAGTGATTCAGACAGTGTTTAACTTCCAGTAGAGATAAACTATTTGTGCTAATACGGGGGGGGGGGGGGGGGAGGTGAAGAGAGAACAAAAGGAAAAATAGTAAACTCTTCAAACAGAAAAACTGAAATATTTTAGGACATATAGAAAAGTCACATCATGAAATCTGAATCTTTGCTTTACTCTCATGGAATTTTTTTAAAAGACCATTTACTAGGACAGGGTCCATATATTTAAATGAGCAGTGATTCCATATTAAAGGTATGTAATTCATCCATTTTTAAAGAAAGCATGATGTTTCTCTCTCAAAATACAAGGACAACACTTTTTAAATATCTGTAAAATCATTCATTCAGGCCAAGGCTATAACTCAATTAGAGAAACTGCAGGTTAAAGAGGATTTATCTTTTAAATCTTTTTTTAAAACTGCATCTGTCATTGTTCGTCAAGACACTTTGCGATCTTGCAATAAAGATTTCTAGAAAAAAAATAAGCATACCTCCCTGGAGGGAAAGAATGATGCAGATGTCGCATCCTCACCCCACAACATGACTGTCCCCCCAAAACCCTCCGGCTTTCCCACTGCTTCATATTCATTAATTAGTCTGAGGTTTCCTCCGTGTTTCGTTTACAAAGCCACTTAAACCCACGCACCCATTTAACATATTTATGACCCCAGTTTTCTTTCTGTTCTCTGAGACTGTACCGTAATTGTTCTCTGGGCCCAGGGACTGCGCAGAGCCTTCCCTGCTGAAAAGAGACAACATAAAGGAGGAAATGAATGTGTGCGGGTTGAATACCTTCAACAAAACGACTGGGTGCAGTTTGGCCCCTGCCCCTCCTCCTCCCGGGGTCACTTTAATTGAGTGGAGCCTCACCCTCTATTGAGTGTATGGGAGACTATTAACTCTTAACAACGCTCTGTCTCAGGTTATTTATTTATTGCTTAAATGATTTGTTATTGCTACTTGAATTTAATACACCCTCTGGGAACCAAGATGGCAGCATCATGTTACAGAAAAACTACAAGTTATTTTAAAACTGTAATTGACATTTTATGAGAGCCATAAAATCTTTCTGAACAAATAACTTACCATTAGTCAGAAACTGCAGCAGGAGATCTGTCGAATGAAGGGTCCGGGAGAACAGTACTGTAGTTGTGTGTGTCCGTCTGCATGTGAGCCGGGGAGGATGGGACATGGGCGAGCCAGGCAATGTCAGAGAAGCTCCAACTGTTAGTTTTGCGGTGCTGCCACCCATCTTGATTTAAATCATCGCTTTTAAGTCAGCGGGATCCGGGCAATGGTGCACAGGATTCCCAGGATGAGCTGCATCCAATGAATACATTGCAGGTGCTCACCCTGGTCCTTCAGCTTTTCTATTAATTGAAGCCACTTCCCAGTCAGACAGCAGTGTGTTCTACCCTGGCAGTGCAGCTTGGCTGAGGCTGCAGTTACCAGTTAGAATAATATCTTGGGCCACAAGTCCCATTTGTATGTGGATTCTGCAGACCTTTATAGCAGCTACAAGAACCCATTATGGACAGCTTTGGACCATCCCTTTCCTACTACAGCAGAGCTTAGAATTTTTGACATTGCTTTGAGGAAATAGGAAAGACTTTGGCTGTAAAATCCCCAGTTCTAAAGATGGGATGTGCCAATGTCCTCCCAGACATCATGGGTCATGTATTTCATGGGTTGCTGAGTAGAGGTTGGTGTGTCACCCAGATCCCCTTCCGGCTGGAGGTTCCTGCAGTTGTCCTCAGTGTTGGCTGTGATGGCTACAGCTGCATCCCCAGGAATTGCCTTTAGCAGGAAGGAGGTTACCATCTCCAAGTTATGCCCCCTTCCTAAAACTAATCCAAACCCACTGAGGATATATAAAAGTCCAGATTTCTTGCTTGGATCCTGGATGGCTCTGAACAGCCATCAAAGTTCCAAAATCACCTGTAGAATCAGCTGGGGCCTTGGTGGCAACCACATCACAGTTCAACTTCTCCCTCTGCCCCCTCCTGCTTCCCTCGCCCGCTCAGAGGTATTGGTCCTGACAGCACTCCCCAGTAAGCCTCCTGTTCTCTCAGAACATGTTTCCCGGGGCCCCCAAGTGTTCACTTTGCCTTCATTGAAACTTTGAACCAAACTCACACCCTCAGGAATCACATACTTTCCCCCTAGCCAATGGATCCCCAAAGTTGTTTCATAAATCACACAAGAATGTATTATCCATGATCTAACCCATGTTCGCTCTGATCTTCTCCCTGTTAGGTTCCAAATGCTCAGCTCTGAAACCCCCACCAGACCCTTCTGCTGGCTCCTGCCCTGCAGCCACATCTCCCTCTTGTTTGCACTGTGCCCTCCCCAGCTGGCTTTGACTCAGAGCCCCTGTCCTGTGTCGTGGAGGTGATTTTGTAACCAACAGTAAGAACTTCCTCACGGTAATTCCAGATGAGAGAACAATCCAACCCCAATGTTTGTTAACTCAATGTTAGTTAAGTTAACCTGCTTAGTTAATGCTGGTCTCCCTTCCCCACTGAGCCCTCCACTTCTCCTGCCCTGCCGGTATTTTTGAGGCAAGCAGGCCAGACAAAGGAACATTAGGCACATTCATACAATGACACACTACGTGCTCCTGATGACAGGAGAGCATGATGTTCACATTTGGCGGAGGGTTAGTCTTTTAAAAGCATTAGCAGTGTGCTAGGCACTGCCCAGAACGTGGCATACAAAACTGAATACAAGCACACAGCATAGGGACAAGTAGTGGGACAGAGGAACTTCTATGGATGTGCTTCATTATACAGACTAATACACACAAAGAGGAACAAGTTATCTAAGACACTAACTTCCCCTCCCCTTCCTACACACACAGAAGCGGTCCAACTTCATTCTCTGGGCTGCTGACTTGTGCTCACTCTTCTTCAAGACTGGGGTGTTCTATATCCATGAAGGCCTACTACATTTCCAAAGAGCTCTCTCTAATTATTTAAAGGTTTTTTTCCAGGGGTGTTTTAAAATGTACCTGAGATTTGTTTTAATCAGGTATGGTAAGACCTGCAGATCCAGAAAGGATTGTCATTAGGAAATTAAGCCCTGGCCAGTTAGCTCAGTTGGTTAGAATGTCGATCCAATATATCAAGGTTTCGAGTTTGATCTCTGGTCAGGACACATACAACAATCAACCAATGAATGCATATATAAGTGGAACAACAAATTGATGTGTCTCTCTTTCTGTCTCTCTAAAAATCAAGAAATAAAAACAAATTTTAGAGGGTTTGGAAGAGTGCTTGGCCAATAGACATTACTCCCTATATAGCAGTTACTAATATTTGAGGGCATAAAAAAGAAATGAAAACATTCTACTCACAGATCTCTACAAACAGGAGGCATTGCACACAGGGCCACATGGACGAGCGCCAGGGTCAGTCAGGAGGCAGTGGGAGTGCTGGACCGCAGGCAAGACCCTCTGTTGTGGCTTCCACAGAAAGGAACTCAGGAGGCAGGGTTAGCAGGTTTAGGATTGGCTAGTCTGAACAATTTCAGTGGGCTCCAGGGCATGGGCGTTATATCTAGATGTCTGGTACCTGGTCCTGGGTGGATAATGGTGCACAGTGTGAGAGCCCCCCACAAAGGAAGTGGTTGGTTTGCACATGAAAGGCAAACAAACTCACAGGCTATCTCTAGGAATTAGCTAGCCCTGACAGGGGCAGTCTCTGAGGTGCCCCCGATGTCAAAGCGTCAAATACAGAAACTGGAAGAAATGGTGATTACAAAGGATGAGATAAAATTGCCTCCCTGTTCTACCCAAAGTTTCCCGTTCAGTCTCTGGTGCTGCGCAGCATTAACGCAGGATTTCCCTCAAATGCTCTGAGCCTCGTGAAGACACCCTTCTCTTCCCCTCCTGGTTTTCACAACCACAAACCACCTTCCCCGCTCTTCTCACTGGAGACGCTAATTTACCCTTTTCTTCTCCTGTGGCCTCGACGTGACCCAACACTCAAGTTACTTGTCAATGCGTTTTGAGCATTTAGAGGTTTAACAAGATAAAACATTCCAAGGAGAATTGTTTGCTCAAGGGAAATACGAATTTTTATGCTGTAAATATTGAGAAATGTCTCACCATTGAGGTTCTTCATTGATTTGCTCTTAATCTATTTTTTATATATTCTACACCGGTAAGTTAATGTTGGCCACCAACCGTCCTCCTATTTGTACTTCTGTAACATTAAAACAAAAAGCAATAAAAATAAATTTTTCTTTCATAGTCCCCTGCTCTTTTTACACATTTTACACAAGTGAGTTATAATGTTTGTTCAATTCTCCTCTTGAAAAATGATGGCTGCCACTTTATTGTCTAGAAATCAACCATAAATCATTAAAGATCTGTGAACTGATGAAACCATAAAAAACTGTACATATTTTTGACTAAATAAAAGAACAAATTATAGAAAATTTGGTAATTTGTTTTTCATAGAAGCATGTGGAAAAGTACAAAATGAAGTGTCATCATATAAAGTTTATGAACAATAGTAAGAATTCACAACATTTATGTCTTATAGTTTGCATCAGAGATCTCAAAGCACTTCAGGAAAAGCAAATATAAAGGGAAACCACTAATAACAGAACACATTTACCTTGAGGTAGAAACTATTGGACTGCTGCAAAACCATGTGCAATGCTGGGAAAGAAAGGTAAATGTGTCCCTTTCTTGACTTCCCCATTTGGCCAGCCAGACCCAAAGATGGTCAATCTTTGAAATTTCATGATCTTAGGGAATTTGGAAATCCTCCCTGAGTGATGAGGTTCATGTCCCTCTCTCTGCACCTGGGGAAGTAGAAGTGACACCGGCGACTTAGGAGGCTAAGTCTCCCTGGGTCTCTTGGAGACCAGCCACCACACTGTGAGAGGAGGCCCAACAGCCTTTGGAGAGATTTGCATGGACCTAGATCTGAGAGCCTAGCCGATAGCATGAGCTCCCAGCCAACAGCAGAACCAACTGGGCAGCCCCAGGAGTGAACCACCTTGAAAGTGGATTCTCCAGCCCTAGTCAAGCCACTCTCTCTGACTCTGCTAGGAGCAGTGAGGAGACCAACCTAAACTGCAGATTCATCAGGAAAATAAATGGCTTTTTGTTATGTTAAGCCACTAAGCCTGTTATATAATAATAGATAAATAATGCAAGGCTTTCTTGGTCCATGTGCCCTGTGGTGGGGGTGGGACAGAGAGTGGAAAGATGACTACTTAGGCCTGCTTAAGATGCTTGGGATGTTTGTAGATACACCCTGCAGGGTTGTGCAAACATCTCAGGCATCTCAAGCAGGGCTAAACTCTAGGAGGAAGGAGCTCTGGCATCTGGGCTTCTGGGTGAAACTGAGGTCCTATTGGTCAAGCCAATAAGGGATCTTGAAATCCAGCATCATTGGTTTCTCTTTGTACAGAAGGTGAGCCTGGGACTTGTATACTCCTGCAAGAAACCACCCATCGTCATCCTTTCACTCCCTGCCCCACCCCCACCACAGGGTCCATGGACCAAGAAGCCCCATCACCTCTCTCTTTACTTTTGGGAGGGCCTCTCCCCTCCATATTCTTGACTATGCTTCTCCACGCTGTCCTGGGGTGAAGGAGTCAGAAGTACTTCTTGGAACAGAAGGGGAATGATACCGAGATGGGAGAACACACACACACACACACTAATAGCTTAATAATTTACTCGTCACATTTATATTTGGTTTGGGAAGTCACTAAGGAAAGAGAATGGCTACAAGAGAGAGAGAATAGTGTCAATAGTTATAGGAGTAAAAAAAAACCCGAACCAAGAGCTAGATGACTTTAAATTATCATCCAGAAACTAAATATTTCTAAAAGTCTGTGTAAACATACATATCATGCTCACACTATTGGAAATAATACAAAGACTGACCAACCCTAGGAGAGTAAAAGTAGCTAAGGTAACAAGACGGCCAATTAGATTTGTAAAAAGGAAAATCTATGGAACTGGGCATCAGGAAGTCAGGAGTCTCATCTTAGCTTTGCTGTTTTATCCTGGGAAAGTAACAACCTGTTCCGAGCTTAGCTTTCCATCAGTGAGAGGAAAGACTGAAGGACAGCACCTTAAAGCTCCCTTCAGCCCCCAATCCTACAGGTCCTGCACAAGTCATGCTAATACAGGTTGTGAATTAACAACCGAGCTGTTTGCACAATGAGAAAATTAGTTGAAATTTTGGTACAAATGTTAGAATTTTCTGCAACGCTGTGAAACATGGTCAAAAGTTAAATTAAGCTCACACACTTTTATATAGCTCTAAGGTAGCCAAGAGTAAACAATGAGATATGGGAAAGGAACGGCAAACACACCAATGTGTTCTGTGAAAACCTCTTGAATTATAATTAAAATAGACCATGGCATGGCCGGCATCATTTGCCTTAATTATTACCTCCTAGACTACATACAGTCCAGTAGAAAAGTACTCATTCACATGTCTCTTGGCATGCATGCATTCACACGTGCGGCAGTATTGTGAGATCCTGCTCAAACAGAGAGCTCACAGAGGACTTTGATTATATATATATTTTTTTTCTGTGTACAGATTATAGAGAAAACCCAAGTTGGTTATACATAATGTCAGTTATTAAGGCAAGCACTATTACTCACTTTCTTCTTTTGTGTAAGAATGTTCGTGCAACACAACCCTGGGGACACAACCCCGGGAAGACAGCTAGTTTTAAGAGTGAAATGTTGTGACTTCTGGGAGGCAGAAGGTGGTTTACACAGCGAAACTACCGAGTGTGGATTTGGGAGGTAACTCTGTGCCGCAGAGCACAGCAACCAAGTTAAGGTAGCATTGGGAGAGGAGTGTTTTCTCTTCTCACACGTACGAAGCCACCTGACAGTGCTTTTCAGTATTTTAGGCTAAAAAGACATCTTTAATTAAGATTTCCTGGTTGAGGAACTTCATACCTTATGACAAAAAAAAATAATAGGGGGGACCTAAGTTTGCCAGAGATCCAATGAAATATTCATTTCTTAAAAATTAAAAAGAGCTTGCAGAAATGATGTGTTTAAATGATATTGATAGCAGCATTGTTTATAGCAGTAAAACATTGGAAACTATATAAATATTCATCAAAAGAGGATTAGTTAATTCAATTATGATCCATCCCTACACCGGAATACTATGTAGCCATGAAGAAGAATAAGGCTATTTTCTACGTACACTCTCAAAGTAAAGAAGCATGGTGTAGAGAGTGTGGTTAAATATGCCACGGCTTTTTGAATCTTTACTACCTGCCAGGTGCTGGAAAGATGTGCATAGTCACCACTAACAGCAGCTGCCGCTGGGGGTAGGAAGGAGCAGGTGCCATAGTCTGGAGAGCTGAGTCTTGACGTTCACTGTGCATTCTTACGTACCTTTGGACTTACGCATGTCTGATGGAGCTATAAGAGAGCATATTAAATAAAAATGACATTGATGCCAACTTACATGTGGGAGTCATAACGGTGAGGCACACTGAAGTTCCATACACTGCAAAGCCTCTCTCTCCTCCTATGCTCCCTTCTGCTTCTCCAATCTTCATCATTTTCATTCCTCAAGTTTCTTTTGTTTAATTATCTCCAACTTGAAACACGCAATGTAAAAAATACTTCTCCAAAAACAAATAATGTAAAACACAACAAAAAAAACAGATATTTTCAGAGTTCAGACAAAGCTATATAAAAGTCAATTTGCATACACTCCATTTTAGGAAATATTCTGTAGTGAGAAAGATATTACTGTGCTGTCTCCACTGATACAGCTTTTGTTTTTCTGTAACTTTTTATGAAATGCTTACCTGGAAACAGGGATTGGGGTGTGCCTGGGTGCAAGTGTCTACAACCACATCCATAAAATAGACATTCTCAAGAATGATGGGGAAGGAGCTGCCATATAAATATGATTTCTCTAATACTCGTGGCCTTATATCAGGATACTGGGGATATGCTTGTCCCGAGAGAGATTCATTTACTTATTTTTAATACAGTCAAAGTATTATATGATTGTCTTAGTCCATTTAACCTTCAATAACAAAAATGCCATAGGCTAGGTGGCTTACAAACATCAGAAACTTCTCACAGCTCCGGAGGCTGGGAAGTCCAAGATTGCCGACAGATTTGGTACCTGCTGAGGGCCTACTTGCTGGTTCACAGACACCGTCTTTTCGTTGTGTCTTCTCATGGCAGATTGGGCTAGGGAGCACCCTCAGACCTCTTTTCTATGGGCACTAATCCCACTTAGGAGGGCCTCGCCTTCATGACCTTATCACCTCCCAAAGACTTCATGTCCTAATACCACCACATTGAGGGTTAGGATTTCAATGTATGAATTTGGGTGGGGGAGGGGACACAAACCTTTAGACCTTGGAACGGAAAGTTAGATGGGGAATAACCACAGCGATGAGGGCTTTGTGGTATTGACTGTGCCTGCCTTCCTGGTGGTTTAACATTCGTAAGCATCGAAGTAAAAATGCATTTAAGGAGATGTCAAAGCAAGATCAAATAAGGCAGACTGAAGGGAAGCAAGCTTGATGGCGATCGTGGTGATGATGGTGATGATGATGGCTGTGGTGATCATATGGTGCTTGTGTGATGATGGTGGTGAAGATTATGTTGGTGATCGTGATGCCTATGGTGACAGTGGCACCTGTGACGGTGATGCTGGTGGTGGTGATGGCGATATCTCTCATTTATTTTTAATATGTGCCAAGAATTGTGCCAAGTGCTTTATGTACATTTTTTGGTCAATTCTCACAACATTTCTATAAAACAGGAATTGACTCTCTTTTCCATGTCAAAAATGAAGGCTCAAAGAAGTCAGGAAACTTTAAGAAGGCCACAGCTTTCTCTGTGGTATTACATCAGAGATAAATTATTGCTGCAGCAGCGCACAGCATTTTGGAACCCAAACAGGCTGGACACATGGGAAACGCCAGATGATTCCTCGACAGCCGTTCTGGTAGTCAGAAAAAAAGAAGTGTGCTTTTTCAATTTGTTTATCCTCAGAAGGTCTAGCTAAAACCAATGCCATATTGCTTTCCAAAGTAGTACTTTCAATGGGCTGAGATTTCAGCAACACTGGGAACTGCACATAACCCACAAACCATCTAATCCTTGCTGCAGGGCCTAAAGCATCTGGGCATACCTAGATTGCACACACAAACATCGCCACATCAATACATCTTGGCTCAGAAAGACTGGCAACCAATTCTCTATTGTCCAGTGCACCTACAAGAGACCTCTCTGCTGCTGGTCAGTGTGGTGAGGCCATATGGTTCTAGTTACTGTTTGACTCTTTCATGACACAGCGCCTTTGGAACTCAATTATAGTGTCAGGACCCAACTCTTAGGTTCCTGGGCAGGTCTGCTAGTAAGTGTGAGCAAGCAGTAGAAGCAGACACCCAGGTTACTTCGTTAACGTCATCATTGTCCAGAAAGTGGTAGATTTGAGGCATCAGCTGATGAGTAATTTGACAAGACATACTGCCTCTATCCACCACCTAGAGAGTAACGAGTAACCTGGCCATGCTGGTGGATACACTCCATCAACAGTCCACTTCAAGATGTTCCTTGTACTTTTTATCCTCTTTTTGGCCATTTTCTTGGAAATCATGGTGCATGGTGATGGTGTGTTGGGTGATTTGTAAACCCAGCTAAGCAACTCTGTATTAAGAGGCAGTGAGTTTTGTATTGTAAATACCAGTTTTCAGTTGTTATTTTCATGGCAGACCCCGGAGCACATTGAGTCACCTTGCAACAGAATCTGGTACCATTAACCAACACACTGTGACCTAATGAGATGTGTGTCTCTTAATACGGTGGGAGTTTGAATTAGTTTTTTATTGTTGCATACCAGTACCACAAACTTAGTGGCTTAAAACAGCATTAAGTGTGCTTAATAAACAGCACATTTATTATAATATTTATAGTTCTTAGGTCAAAACTCCAGGCACAGTAACGAGGTATCCTGCGCAGGGTCTCGCAGGGCTAAAATCAAGGTGTCAACCAGGCTGCATTCTCCACTGCAGCTCGGTGCCCTCCTCCAAGTTCACATCCAGTTCCTTGAAGTTGTGGGGCTGAGTCCCTAGTTTCATTGCTGTCTGTCAGCAGAGAGCCATGCTCAGCCCCTATAGTCTGCTCACCATCCTTGCATTGTGGTCCTTTCGTCTTCAAAGCCAGCAATGGAGTCTCATTCTTATGTCATATCTCTGTCACGCTTCAAGTCTGTTTCACCAGGAGGAGCCCAATGTCTTTTGATGGCTCACCCGATTAGGCCAGGCCCACTAAGAATGGTCTCCCTTTCTTAATGGTAACTGTGCCATGTAACATAACCTTATCATGGGGTGACAATTTTATTATAGTCACAAGTTACAGGGATTATTCAAGGTGTGTACACCAGGGACTGAAATCTTGCGGGGGGTCATCTTAGAATTCTGATTTCTGAATTTTGATGTGTTACTGAGATGCATCTGTTCTGCTATGTCCTGTGCAGGTAAGGTGAAATCCCTGTGGTGAAGACTCTTCCTAAGGGTGAAGTCACTGAGCCAGATAAAGACTGGGTTCCCTAGACTGGAAACAAGGGTTGGGAGACTGGGACTGAGATAGATGGAAGAGCCAATGTAGCCTCCTTTTCTTGGTCTTCACTTTGAGAAAGTTGAATGTCTTGGAGTTCACTCTTGGGTAGTGTTCGTTGGAGATAATCATCCGCGTTGGGAACAACCTGGGCTGTGGACAGAAGGGGGCCCGTGAGGTGCATCACAAGCTAAAGATGAGTGATCCCCATTTTATAAGTCAGAAATACATAAGATATTGCCCGTTTATTTATTTATTTTCTCTTTTGCTCTGTCCTTGCCTTGAGAACTCTTTTAGATATTCCGTCTGTGCAGCCAATTATAAGGGAGGAGCACAAATGGGCAAGATCATTACAAGAAAACCAGCAACTCCTTGAACCTCTCACGGTTGTAGCAGAAATTTACAGCCCAAAACACGAAGAAGAATGTGAGTCCTAGAGAGAGAGACCAGGATTGGTGCTGAGGGGCCCAACCTCCTTTTCTGACCAGTGCAAACTCTCCCCCACGCCCATTATTTGACTATGGAGTTCTGACTTCCATGTCATTAAAGAAAGTAGAGTTTCCTGACACAGTCATGCAGCTTAGTATGCATTTGTGGAAAAGGCAAAGTAATTGATGGATTGTGCATTATCTGCCTCTACCTGCCCTTCCCTCTCACACCCCACAATAGGCACTTACAAGTCACCAGATTGGATATCTGTTCTGTGGCTTTAAATTAATTGGTTTTATTAATCATGTCTTTTTTATTTTCTGTATTCTGATGCTTGACATCCTGGGCCTTGCTGACTCGGACAGACTGCCCCTCCCAGGGCTAGCCAATTCCTAGAGAGAGTGAAGACCTCACCAGTGAGTGCACCTTTCATGTGCAAGCCAGCCAATTCAGAACCCTTTGCACCACCACCACCAGCACAGCCTCCCCACTGTCTCCTTTACTAAATGTTCACATGCCAGATACCACTACTTCCCTGCCCTAATCTCACAAGGGCCAGGCTCCAGACATCTAGAGACAGTCCCTGCATCCCAGAGTCTGCTGAAATTATTTAAACCAGCCTTTCCTAAATCTGTTTACCCAGCTTCACCCATTTCCTTCCTTCAGAAACCACAATAAAGGCTCTTGCTCATGTTTTCCTTCTGCTCCTTCTGCCTTCCGACTGGCCCTGGTGCTTCCCCATGTGGTCCTACATGGTGTGGCATGCCCCTTCTTTGGGGGAACTATAAGAAACTAACCTTTTTAAAAGAAAATCCTCACCTACGGTTATGTTTATTGACTTGAGAGAGAGAGAAAGACAGAGAGAGAGAGAGAAATATCAATGTGAGAAACACTGATCGGTTGCCTCCATATGCGATTAGGAATCGAACCCACAACCTGGGTAAATACCCTGACTGGGAATCGAACCTATAAACTTTTAGCGTACAGGACAACACTCCAACCAACTGACCCACCTGGGCCACAGCAAGAAGCTATCTTTTCATTGATAATTCATCTCCTGATTTGTTGGTCTTACTATTCCTGAATGAGAACAAAACCCACATGTTAAAACATCAGCCTCCAGATGTGCTGCAGGTTCCCTGGTCCAGAAAAAGCAGAGATTTCTTTCCCCCATAAAAGGCATCTTTTGTCAGAAGTTATCCCAGTGATATATGTGAGCAGTATGAATTCTAGACACTTTCTCCACTGACTGCTTCTTTGGCGTAGAGAGTAGGACTAAAGTCAGCTGGAAATTTGCTGCATAAAATTGTGTAATTTCAATCCATTCTGAAGCAGGAAGTTAGGGACATTTTCTAATATCACACTTCCCTCCAGTAAATGTTGCCTCATGTGCTCTGGGATCTGCTTTTATTTCCATTCACTTCGCATCAAACTTATCAGCATCTCTGACTTTGGTCACTCGCCAGAACACTTTTCAACCTAATGTATAATCCAGTGGTGTCCCTTAAGAATATTTTTCAGTCCTGGCTGGTGTGGCTCAGTGGATTGAGCGCAGGTCTATGAACCAAAGGGTCGCCAGTTCGATTCCCAGTTGGGGAACATGCCTGGGTTGCAGGCAAGGTCCCTGGAAGAAGGGCACATGAGAGGCAACCACACATTGATCTTTTTCTCCCTCTCTTTCTCCTTCCCTTCTCCCCTCTCTGAAAGTAAATAAATAAAATTAAAACAAAAGAATATTTTTCATTTGTTAATTTTTAATGGACTGTGCTTAAAATGATCTCAAGTAAAATATTTTATTTCACATATATTTGCGCAGGTTATAAAATATATTTCTAACATAACAATTCAATAATATCAGCAGTACATAAAGATAAGTTTTGACTTTTTCCCAGTTAGTATGGCTCGTGCCCTCAGGTGACTGTAAGTTAATTGCATAAGGAAAATCATTATTTGTTGATGAGTACATTACTAAAGGATGTATTATATTTGGTTTGGTTTCTGTATAAACATATTTTATATTGAACTGGAACTACTGGTCACAGCTTTGCAATTGACATGAAAGTCTCTTTTATGACCTGATATGTGGAACTCTTGAATTGTGCACTTAAAAACTATGATGCTTATTTTCTTAAAAAAACAATTTTCCTGTTTTGCTTTTAAGAGATGAGAAAAAACAAGGTTTCGGGTCCCTGTCTGCAGTCGCACGAAGGAAACATGACGGGTGACGGGTCTTTACGAGGAGTAAGTGTAAAGCTAAATTGGATGTAATCACCAGTGTCTTCTCCTTTTGAAGCCTTGTGCAGCAGACAGATTTTTATTAGAGCAATATTATTTACTGACCTGGTGATAGTCATCTGGAGGCAATTTTTGAGGATTATTTTCACTTTTATGTTACCCACTAATCTGTTGTTTTGAAACCTTTGTTCCTTATGATTCCTCCTCAAACCAACAATCCATAAACTTTGTATGACTAAAAACCAAAACAATTTTAAAACAAAGTGATTATTTTTAAGCATGGTCATTGACCTCTACTAATTGCCACGTACTCTCACTGCCTTGTTTTTTTAAAGGAATAAAAGCCATACCTCCTTTCAGAATTGTTTCAGTAGAACTTTAAATAGATCCCATAGCACCTTTAGCAGCTTGATTTCCTGGAAGACCTTCCCGATCCGTGCAGGGGTCTGTGATTCACCGATTGGAAAAGGCTAATCAATGGGCTAAAGTATGAGCTATTTAATAAGGTTCATGAGATCCTCCAGCTCTGGCCCTCGATGATCTCTTTAGCCAAACATGCATTTGCTCCCCAAAGAGGCTGCTTACAGTTTCCAGAACATACCTGGATATGTGCACACTGGGAAGTCACATAACAAATGGAAGCATAAACATTCCAAAGACAGTGAGGTAAATTGGGTATATATGTTATTTTGGACAGAGGAGAAGAGGGGTTGGGGTCCCATATTTAAAAGTGAGAATGGGTGATTTGCAGGTGATTGAGGAAGAACACAACTCACATGGCAGGTGAGGTTTTGCTAGGATACCCAGAAGCAGTGGGGCATGGGGGCAGGGGTGGGGAATCCAGCCCACAGATACCTGCAGGGAGTCTTCCTGTTTAATGCTGAGGTGATTATGTTAAGATTCCTTTCCTGAAGCAGTTTTTTTCATCTGAATCTCTTAGGTAGGAAAGTGGGTAGGGTCAAAGGTTCTTTCTGAGTCTTTTATTAACAACCAGCTTAAAATCAATGTCCCACAGGCAAAACTTGTGGTTCCCTTCAGTGCTATACATTCCTGATGGTGCTGACCTACTCCTTCACCTGTGAGTTTGGGGCCCCCTTTCCCTTCTGCAAATATAAAAGAATAACTTTTGTTAATTTTCTGTAATGAGATTATTATCATCGAACTCTCAGGTGAGACTTACCTCAACATCCACTCTGTGCTCTTCGGTAAGGTTCAGTAGATTCAATGATGTTGGAAAGCAGCCTCACGCGTCCAGACTTGGGGAAGTACCTTTATCCATGGTGACAGGGCGGTGTCCTGTGGCTTCACTGTCAGGCGGCACAGGAACCTATGTACTTTTAGGCTCCTCTCTACTGGGTATTGAACAATAGGCTCTCCTGAGACAGCTCATCCCTAGAGAAAATCTCTCTCCTTTTCCAAATTTGGTCCCAGGAAGATAGAGAGAGACTATTGCAAACACGGACAGATGGGTGCCCACTGTGGACCATGCTTTGCCAAGTGGTCTCTGCCTCATGCACGCTGATAGCAGAAATTGCTCTGCACTGACCGTGTGATGTGGTGAAACCCGCACAAAAAGGCCGAAGTCTTCATTCTACACGTGTCAGATGCTATTTGAGTGAGAGCTGTGATTGCAAAAACCATGAATGACTTCTTTAATGAGGGAAAAAATGTTCTTCAGCCTGTGCTTTTGATTCAATAATGCTAATTCTGGAAATCTAGCCTAAGGAAACACCAGTCATACGAAACATCCAGGCAATTTCATGAACGGGGATGTTCAGCATGGCGATATTAAAAAGAAAAAAAAAGAACTGTATTTGGGAAATTGCAGTGGTACAATGATATGTTATGCAACTAAAGAGGTGAACGGGATGTAACTGTCAGCCACAGGTAGACATATACTGAAAACAATAATATCTGTAAGTGCAGCAAAATATTTAATTTATTATTATAATAACGTTAAATCTATATTAAGGTCATAAAATTGAGAGACCACGAAGAAACTTAAATGGTCACTATAAGATGACTTGTAAACTGAATAGAATTTTCTGGTGGTCTACCTCTTATAGGTAACTCCTTTGTAGGTTGCTGTTGTAAAGCTGTTTGATAATTAAAATTGGAAGTTTGTTTTTTTTTTTTAAAGAGCTAAATCTGTCCTTAGAAAGACCAATTAGGAGACACCTCTTAAACCACACAGGCCTGAGCTGAACACTAAAGGTCACATATCACGTGATTCCAGTTCCATGGAGACAGAATGCAGACTGATGGTTGCGGGTGATGGTGGGGAAGTGGGCAGAAAGTGCTCAGTGGGAGCAGGGTTTATTTTGCGGTAATGGAAATGTGTTGAAATTGGATAGAGGCGGTGGTTGCACAACATGGTCGATGTCCTACATGCCACTTTATAATGGTTAATAACTTTATGTCATGTGAGCTGCACCCAAAATATTTAAAAACGTGTTTTAAAATGACATGTGCCTGGGCCTCCCCCCAAAGGACTGGGTGACCCGGTGTGTAAGGGTTGGACAAACCTCTGTGTTTTAGTTTCCCCAGTGAGCCCGACGCTCAGTCGGGATTGAGAGCTGCCCTCAGAGATCTCCCCCAGCCCGCCTGCCTAAGTTGCAGCGTGTGGGCAGTAACTGCATAGAAATCTGTAAGAAACGTATAAACTACAACATGCAGTGAGGATGCTGCAGCTTGTACGCGAGGAATTTGAATCGTCCAGCTCTGACCGGTGATGGGCACAAGATGTGCACTCCGATGGCCCCCCCTCGGAGGGTTAGGAGACAGATGGTGCTGGGTCCCCCCAGGTGGGCCACGTTTGAGCATCCCACAAGGTCAACAGTATGGCTGCTGCTGCCTTAGTTCCCTTCAATGAACTCAGTACAAAAATCCTTAGAAGTCTGTTGACTTGCATCAAACTTCAAAATTTGGACCACTTTTTAAGAAGGGAGTTTGTTCCAATTGCTATCCCGAGATCAGATACATTATTTTACCAAGAATTGGAAGAACACATTTCATCTACCTGATGTCCTTGACATTTTTTTTTTTAATCTGGGTTCCCTTTCTACAGCCAGAAAAAGTTTTATTGAGGAGCAGATTTTTGAAGGAGCTGAGTAGACTTCAATGTATCTGAAGCTGTTCAAAGATGACCAGTTAGTGAAGCCTTAGAAATGCAGAAGTCTCCAAAACAGGTTAAAACACCACCCAGACACACAGAGTAGGTTCAGCGGGAATCCCCCAATGGAATGAAGGGGAAGCCTTCCGCACGGAACACTAAACTACATAGACGCACTCGTTCTCTGCAGAGGTTATTAAATTGCACAGAGGAAGCTCTCCAGTCTGCAAAGCTGTTTTAAAGATAAGTGCAATCATTTGCTTGGTTATATTAAGTTAAAGAATACTTCTGGGATTTTTCACTTGGACATTTTGGCTAATTACTTTATGATCTTCAGTTCTCCAAAACGTCCCTGTTGAGGAAATATATCTTTGCCAAAATTTAAACACTAAGTATGTGCACATTGGGATGAGGTTTTTACCCTTTGTTCTCAGAAATATGTAAAACGAGGGAGGAGCAAGTGGGTCTGCTAATACCTCACTTTTCCTTTCAGAGGTTTAATCACACGGGAGGTCTCGCATTTCAGCAGGGTGTGAAATGCCTGATATTTCTCCTGGTTTCTTTTTTCTTCCTGCACAATGAATGCAAGTCCAAGAACCTGAATAAGGCCTTTCCCCACCACACACATGCCCTCCTCCCACCCCCTGCCAGCCATCCCTGCTCTGACCTCCGGCATCCCTTCCGAGGACACTGCGCCCCTCCTTTGCAAGTTACAGGTCCCGCAGCCCCGCCACCCCCGTCGCTCTGCCCGGGGCCTCTGCTGGGGGCGCCCGTCTCGGGAAGGGGACGGCACAGAAAACCCTCCCATCCATCGCCTTCGCTTCTGCCGCTGCCATCACCTCCACCTCTGCCATCACCTCCGCCACCATCACCTCCACCCGCAACGCGCCTTGGGGTCGAGCCGGACCCAGCTCGCCAGGCCCCTGCAAGGCGCAGCACAGAGACCCCGATTTCTATGCACCCTGGAAAGGGTGATTAATTTAAAGTGAGTGGAGTCTGTTTCTTTAAGACAAGCTCATAAATCGTGAAAGATCACCACTTCTTTTCAAAAGCCTCTCCACGGTCTGAGTTTCCCTTCTGGGTCAGTAAAGGCATTGAAGCTTTAATGGCCTGCCATGGCAGATTACACGATACAGCTGTCCCAGCACCGTGAAAATTAAGTTATGCCCCGTGTCAGCAAGGGGTTTGCCCCTTTCTTTTCTCTCCCCTCCCCCACCCCTTTCTCTTTTTTTCTCCATTCCTTCCCACCCCTCTCCCTCACCCTCTCCCTCTCCTTTCCCTCTCCCCCTCTCCCTCTCCTCCTCCCTCCCTCCTGCCTTTCCTACTATTTCCCATTTGCTCTTTCTCTCTCCTCCTGGGAAGTGATCATCCCAGGAGAGGCAGAAGTTGGCCCACACCGGGCTGTGCTTTGAGCCCCAGCTATTGAGACACAGTAAATGGAGACGATGGGCCTTTTGGGAAAAAAAGCTATTAAAAGAGTGCCTTTTCTTCTCTGCCCCACCCCAACCCCCACATCTTTTGCTTCCTCCTCTCACTCCTCTTCTTCTTCCTCCTGCTCCCCTCCCTCCTGCCTAGGACCTGAGTCGAATCCCCAACCTGATGCACCAGCAGCCCTGAACACCAGCAGCACCCTCTGCAAGTATATCAGTGCCTGCTTCCCTCCACCCTCCTGGTCCTAACTCACCCCCTTCCTCTGGACAACCCTCCCCTTCGCCCCCGCCCCCGCCTTGGAGCTGACCCTCCCAGGTCAAGAGAAGTAGTCAAGCTGTAGTGTCTTTCCAAAGTTAAACACTGGCGTGGCTGTGGCTACTGCTCTTTTCTCTTCCGGGGAGAGGAGATGGAAGTAGAGTTCCAGCAAACTAAAAGCATCAACTCTCCATGCCTGCACTTTCCACATACGGAAAATTGACACGCAATGTACAACTTGACAGTAACTCCCACAGCTCCTTCAACACATAGTAAGTATTCACATCCAGAGAGAAAGATAAAATTAAACTTTAACTTCATTCAAGTATAGTCTTCTCTGCTTTAAAAAATATAACAAGGCAATCTAAATAAAGGAAGCCACATTTTCCGCTACATCTCCCCAGGAGATGGGAGAAGTGTTTGCCATGTGAGAAAGGAAACCCTTCTATCACGTTTCTTCATTGAGGTGCAAGGAAGAAATGAGCTGTAGGTTTTATGAGAGTCTGCATACCATTTCCTACAGGTCAAGGGGACTCCCTTCATTAGAGGGCCCCTCCGCCCACACACTACTCCACTCCCCGGCTGCTCTTCTCATCACTTAGGTCACATCGAGGCACCTCCTTCCTGTTGTTAAAGACCCATGAACTCAATAAAGCTCCTTCGCGAGGCGAGAGCAGTTGTTGGAGTGGAGGATGCGGTCATTGTGTACAATAGAAAAAGGCAAAGACTTTGTAGAGACTTAACTGTGACAGTAACATTTAAAGCTATTACATTTTAATATATATATTTTAAATTAGGCGCTTTTGAGAGAACATCTAAAACTATAACAATTTTTATTTTCTCCATCAATGAGCCGAAATTAAAACAATACTTGTATCAATAATTAGGAGCTTATGTGAAGGTGATTCAGCATTTCTTGTGGGGAAGAGGGTGCCCTGGGATTGGGGAGTTTCCTGAAGCTCAGTCCCACAGGTGGAAAAGTTGTAAGTGTGAATGAGGTTGCCTTCTCTTTTTTTTTTTTTTTTTTTAAGATTTTATTTATTTATTTTCAGAGAGAGAAGAAAGGAGGGAGAAAGAGCACTGTATGGTTGCCTCTCACATCGTCCTCACTGGGGACCTGGCCCGCAACCCAGGCATGTTCCCCGACTGGGAATCGAACCGGGACCCTCTGGTTCCCAGCCCGCGCTCAATCCACTGAGCTACACCAGCCGGGGCGGTTGCCTTCTCTTTATCTAAGTCATAGGGAGTCCGGGCCCTGAACTCATGACTTTGCACAAACCTATCCTTCTTTCTCCTTTCCCTGAAGAACTAGTCTCTAAGGTCTTCATGCAGCCTGTAAACTGGGTCTGAAGAGTTTCCAAAAAGATGTGTGCAGATTTTCAGGCAGGCCACCACTGTGGTGCTCTCATTTAAATGAATGTGTTCCGCCAGGATTTTATTGGTAGCACAATCTCAAATATGATGTTAACTTAAAAAAAAAATCTCCCAACCCATGTGTCTTACTATATATTCCCCCAAAGAAGAGCTGAGAGGACAGGGGTACAGGCTGTTTATTTGGGGCATGATCTTAGGAAGCTGGGGGGAGGGAGTGGGAGAATAGATAAATAGAAGAAAGGCTAATATAAGGGTGAATGTCAAGGTTGCCACTGTGTGCAAATGCAGCTCAATTCCATCTAGGCTTCCTGAGAAGTGGCAATAGTGCTTCCTAGAAATTATCTGCCTGAAGATGGAGGGCATTGATCCCTAGGCTCCGTCTTTCCAGTGGTCAATGGTTATTCTAGGCATGTTGATAGGCATGTTACTCTTCTGAGTAAGCCACCACTGAC
The DNA here is from genome assembly GCA_004026765.1 of Micronycteris hirsuta. Lineage (NCBI taxonomy): Eukaryota > Metazoa > Chordata > Mammalia > Chiroptera > Phyllostomidae > Micronycteris > Micronycteris hirsuta. The sequence continues at coordinate 55,140 of PVJI01006036.1, read as the reverse complement.
TAGGAGAGACCCAGAACAAAAGTGAAGTTGTGTGGAGTGAGCTTGAGAGGGAGCCTGAGGTATTGCACACCTATTTGAAACTGCAGCTCCCTGTAAATGCATCATTTCACATGGCTCCCAAGGGGAGGTGCTCTCTACACTTTAGAGATGAGGCTCAGTGACAAGGAGGTCTTTCCCCGTGGCACTTGTCTGATAAGGGGTGGGAGGCGGGGTCTAGCTCAGGAAAGTTTCTTTCCAGTGCACCCTGATGGCATTTGTCTCCAGTTATTACGTGAGGACCAGGCAACCGAGTATCCAATTAGCAATGATTCTAAAGGAGTCCCTTCTATAAATTGGGTTGCCCCCAGAAGCAGAGCCTGAGACACGGTTTAAGGAACAGTAGTTGGTATGTATGTGTGCCTTGGGAGATGTCAAAAGGTGCAGTGACCTTTTGCAGTGATGGGGAAGTGACAAGAGGAAAAAAGGGCACCAAATAGTGTGTGCATCATTAAGCCAGATAATATTGAGGGCAACTGACATGAAATTTTACCAGAAAGCTCTGGGAATGGTATAAAACACATACTGCAGAGTGATCCCAACCACAGAGGAGCTGTGGTTCGTATGCCCCGCATTTCCGTGTCATTGGTTAAGGGCGCACCTGGGAGGGACATCAATTTCCAGCTTCACTGTTGCAGGTAAAGTGGATTCCAGCAGGTGCGCGGCACAGACACAAGTGTTGCCCCTGACAGCCAGGCTGGAGTGCTTCAACACAGGAGGGCCCGAAGCAGAGTCCTCCTGCACATCTTGACCTTCAAAGAAAAGGAAGTGACTTACATCTTGACCTTCAAAGAAAAGGAAGTGACTTATGGGGATTAGAGCTCACTATGATAAAATTCCTCGGGGCAATTCCCATAATGAGAACCCAAGATGTCAATTGCTTGGTGCTGTTTGTTGATACCCCTCTTGGCTCGTCCACCCATTTGCTTCTTTTCCTTTCATGTTGTTCCTCTTCACGAGCAAATGTCAGGATTCTGTATTTCTAAGGAATCATCGTTGTCACATACTACCCGTTCCATGCAGACTCCAACTGCCTATAAATCTTAAAACGCTGAAAATATTTTTTAAAAATCTAATCTACATTTGCTTAAGCTTGAGATGACATTGGAGGGGTTCCAGCTGTCGATGCCACATAGGACAAATACCACTCTTAAGGCCTTGATCACATTTCAGAAGTCACAAAGCAGGATCTGGAGGGGCGTACGTGCCTGTTACAGATTCAGAATGGATTCGATGCCATTCACCCGCTACAACACCCAGACTCCACGGACCCGTGGGTGCTGTTCTGAAGAACAGATTACCCAGCTTTGTTTGTGTACATCATAACTTCACAAGTTACCTTATGTTGTGATTTCAATCTGAGAACATAAAGTACAGTCTTTGCTCTCGGCAAGTGCCAGCAGAAGAACAGGGAAATAACTTTACAAAGTAAATGGCGACTACAAGGAACTTAATAATTTTTCAAGATGCTAATTATAAAAAAATAAAATTGAAGGCAGATGCTATCACAAACAATGTATCTGTTTTGTTGAATAGGAACACAAAATCATCTCAGACAATGATTTTTTAAATCCCAAATTTCAATATCTATGAAGAAACTTGCCATTTATATCCGTTTATCCTCCACATAAATGTTTTAAGCTTATTACCAAAATTGTTATAATTTCAGTCATTTTCTTAGTTTTTTTAGACCTTATTGAAGGGCTGAGTTTCAGGCTTATTTTCCATAATTTCTGTTTTCATTTTTATTTGCTGATCCTTGTAGAAAAGGGCCAGCATTTTGTCAGTAAAGTACAGCAATAATGACAGCAAGGATGGCTTATAAAGAACATTCTTTCCCTGATTTAGTTCTGATGCAAGTGCTGATACAATTTGATTAAAATAGGTGTAAAAGATGCTGGTATGTGGGAGGTAGAAATAGGGAAAGGGTTTCAGAATTCCTAATCCTGTATAGCTCTCAAGACAGGAGAGTTGGACCCCATCTGGTGTAAATGGATTAAAAATCTTTTCTCATTTCAAAGGTTTGATCTCAACAGGGCTTGATTTGATGAAATCAAAGTGGCAGCTTGGACTGAGAACTATTTAGAGTGGAACTTCCTAAAGTTTACATGCGAGGGAAGAATTGGCAGAGGTATAAATGTGGGGTGACCATGTATTTATATGTGTATTTGACTGGAGGTCTGTTTACAGGAATGATGGCAAACAAAAAGATTTTGAGAATGCGGGTAAGGATCAGGTTACTTGTGTAACAGAAGGATGTGTTTGTAATTCTTAGCTTGGAAGGAGTACATATTCCTTTTTTTAAAAAAAGAACAGTTTCCTTCAGCAAAAGTCATTTCACGTGTTATCTCCCCTTCCTCCACCTTACCCCACCTGACACATTCTCCCAGACCTTTGTACTTCAGGTCACCTTCTTTAATTGTGTGCTATTATTAGTGACAAAGACCCCACCTAGACACAGGAGAAAACAAAAACAAAAACATGGTCCAATGGTAGATGGTAGATAAATTGTGGAACATGAAGGATGGCCCACACGTGGTCTTTAAGACCTGAATTCTTAAGTGTTGTACACAGTGTTTGCTTTAGAAAGGGAATTCACCTTCTTTCAACTGAGTTGGGGTCATTTTTAGTCTCACAGATAATGTGCAGCTCTGTTGTCTTTGGGATGATGCAGGAGCAGTTTGGCGTAGTCTCCCATGCCCCACCACTCCACACACAATGTTAACAGAAACTCTGGCATTTTCCATCTCTGGCAATAGGCAATGTTTACACAGAAGTTGCAATTGAAAAGGTATTGGGAAAAATTTGGGTTCAGTACAGTGTGTAAACCCTGGGATGATGCTAAAGGCCAGCAACGTGACAATGGTGGATATGACATCTGATGAAACTGAAAGTAGTAACCCAACCCAGCCGTGCTTTGCAGAGTTATCAAAATGAGCGCAAAAATCACAGAGCAGAATTTTTTATGTGCATAAGGAATCACCAAGATGTAAATGAAACACCTCTGGACATTTTATAAACTGTCTTAGGCTTTAAGTTTACAGTCAGTTCAATATCTATCTTAAAATATAAAGAGGTTTTCAAAACAATTATTCTATTAAAAATGTGTTTAAACTCCACAGCATAGTTTAATCCTAACTGCACTACAAGCCAGTCAACAATTAGCTCTCCCTTCTGTATTAATTTTTGGCTACAATTATGTTATCACCAGCATATGGGACTATAACTATTGTATAGCAGATAAATGTAGAATTCCCTGCCTAAAGTAAAGTTATAGAAAGGTATATAATTTGTTTTCTATTCCTGCCATAACAAATTACCATAAACTAAGTGGCTTAAAGCAACACAAAGTTGTATCCTATGGTTCTGGAAGTCAGAAATCTGAAATGCATCGTGTGAAGCTGAAAATAAGATTTCATGGTGGGAGGAGGTATCTCAGGGAAATTTCATTTCCTTACCTTTTTCAGCTTCTAGAGACTGCAGGCATTCCTTGGTTCATGGCCCCTTCTATCTTCAAAGTCAGCAACTGGATGATCTCAACCTCCTTCTCAGACTTTTCCTCTTCTGCCTCTTTTTCTTATAAGTACCATTGTCATTAAACTAGACCCATCTCGATCCTCCAGGATAATCTCCCCATCTCAAAATCTGTAAGTTAATCACACCCGCAAAGTCTCTCTTGCCACATAAAGTAACATAGTCACAGGCTCTGGGGATTAGGATGTGGATATCTTTGGATATATTTTGAACCTAAAGTAAGTACATAAAGTAAAACACACCCCTGATAAAAACATAACTTCATCCGACAGGTTTTAGTATATGCTAAGTGTATTCTTTAACCCATTACCTGAATTGAATTAGTCCTACCACTTAACTTCTTTTAAACTGAAGAAAAGTAAGAATGTGCTAACTTTCAAGACTGCTTAATGAGTATCCAAGTGATTTCAAAGAAATGCTATGGCTTCTAAGGGTTTAGCACAGATTCTGTCCACTTTAGTTCACCATGCCAAGTGCACTGAAGGTCATTTCCAGTGTATTGGTGCATGACAACAGAATGACCTGTCTATTTCTACTGGGTAACTCTGTTTATGGAGATAATCAGAATAAGGAGAATGCCAATACCAGAGAACTTGTTGGTTATTACAAATATTTGGTTCTGATTCATTTAATCCAATTTTAGATGTGAGAAATTTAGCTTTCAGAAGTTCAGTGGGTCATGGGATTTACAGAATGGTGGTGAGGACCTCTGTGAATTCACTCCTCCATAGAAGCAATAAAAGCACTGGCAAACATTGTCAAAATCAATATTTTCATAATTCTGAAAGTTAACCAAAGGCCTGCAGCAATTTAAAGAGTGTTTATTCAAGAAAAACCACTGAACACTATTAACAACAACAGGATTTGGAGTGTTTCTAACTTGACCTACTCTTACATCTTTCTCCCCAGCTCCACAGTAGCCTTGAAAACCAGTAGCCTCATAACCTTGGCAGCAGCCCCCAGGAGGGAAGGCCAGTTTGAAGTTCTATCCTTAGAGCACTGTCAGTATTTGACCTATCTCGTAACTCCATGATAAAATGCCGTTTGCAGGGCTGTGTCTTCATTTGACTTGACCTAGTGTTCATTCAACAACAACAAAAAAATCTCTCTATCTCTGGTGCATTTGTTGAAAATCATCAGAGGCAACTGTTTACTATTGCAGTTACCTGAGGTTGCTATACTAGTTTCAAAAAAAACAAAAAACAAACAAAAAAACCCCTTTCCAAAACCAAAAAGAACAATTTGGGAAATGAGGTATCTATATGGAACTTCTGAAAACTCTAACATATTCCTGGGAATCTGCAAGTCTGTGAACATGTAGAGTTGTGCATATAAGACTGTGTTCTTGACAAGAAAATGCCTGAAAGAACCCCAAACTCTCACCTCTGGTTGACCTTGAGGCCCTGTTTAAGCAGGAAGTGAACGCTAAGGCAGAGTTGTAAAATGTTGGGACATCAAAGGTGTACTCCAACATGCACTCTGAGTTCCTTGACAAACATGGAAGACTCATTGGTTTAAGACATGTGAGGAAATCTCTAGCCAGTAGTTGCCTGACCACTAAGTTAACTGAGTGAAGACTTCAGTGATAGCACACAGCTCGAAATACAAATTTCACAGGATTAGTCCAGGAAAGTAACTTAAAGAATAATCAGTAGCAACAACAACAAAGCAACAATAGCAAACTGTGGATTAGAATGCCAGGTAATCTGATTTCCAGAGTTGCCACATTACATTATTTAAATTGTTTAGTTTTTAACTAAAAGTTTTAAGACATGCAGAGAAACAGGAAAGTGTGGTGTGTATAGAGGAGGCTATAGGGGCAGGAAACAGTCCATAGAGTGTGCATTTGAGAAGACACAGATATTTGACTTAGTAGACAAAGATTTTATCAGCTATTACAAATATGTTCAAAGAACAAAAAGAAACTATGTCTAAAGAATATAAAGAATGTATGACAGCAGTATCTCACAAAATGGAATATCAACAGAGATAGACATTACTAAAAAGGAAACAAAGAGAAATTCTTGTTTAAAAAAACAATGAAAAATGTATTAGAAAGACTCAATAGCGAGGACTTCTGGCCAAGATAGAGGCGTAGGTAGACACACTGTGCCTCCTAGCAACCAAAAGAGGAAAAACAACAATTTAAAAAACAAAAACAGCCAGATTTGACAGAAAGCTGAACTGAGTGGAAGTCTGTCAACCAAGGAGTTAAAGAAGACACGTTCATCCAGACCAGTAAGCGGGGCGGAGCCGAGTGGAGAGCACTCAGCAAGACGCAGTTTGTGGAGCGGTACCAGCAACGCTCCAGCCGCCCAGAGAGGACCGTGGCGGGCACACCTGGCCAAAACGCAGCGGGTGCACTCGGCGAAATCGGGTCTGAGACTGGTGGACTGAGCGGTCCCTCATTCTCACGCAGATAAACCGGGAGGAAAAGCTGGGGAGCAAAACAGACCGCATGGCCCACCAATGCAGGGCAATAAAGCCTCAAACCAACAATTGAATACACCTGTGGGGGTTGAGGAGGCAGTGGGAGGAACTCCCGGCCTCACAGGAGAGTTCATTGGGGAGACCCACAGGGACTTGGAACTGTGCAGGCCCGTCCACTCACCCCGGAGCCAGCAAAGAAGGACCCAATTTGCTTGTGGGTAGCTGGGGAAGTGTGGAGAACAGAGCAAGTGCCATTGTTCTCTCAGGCCCCGCCCCCACAGACAGTGCCACAACACATGTGGGTTGCCCCGCCCTGTGAACACCTAAGGCTCCGCCCCTTAAAGTAACAGGTGCACTGAGAAAAAAAAATGGCCCAAATGAAAGAACACATCAAAGCTCCAGAAAAAATACAACTAAGTGACGAAGAGATAGCCAACCTATCAGATGCACAGTTCAAAGCACTGGTAATCAGGATGCTCACAGGATTTGAAGAAAGATTGTCGCAATTACTTGAACAAATGAAGGATAATATAAAGGAAATGAGGGGAAATCTGCAGGGAACCAATAGGGATGAGAAGGAAACTGGGACTCAAATCAATGGAGTGGACCAGCAGAAAGAAAAAAAAACATCCAACCAGAAAAGAACGAAGAAACAAGAATTCAAAAAACTGAGGAGAGGCTTAGGAACCTCCAGGACATCTTTAAATGTCCCAACATCTGAGTCATAGGGGTGCCAGAAGGAGAAGAGGAAGACCAAGGGATTGAAAACTTATTTGAACAAATAATGAAGGAGAACTTCCCCAAGCTGGTGAAGGAAATAGATTTTCAGGAAGTCCAGGAAGCTCAGAGAGTCCCGAAGAAGTTGGACCCAAAGAGGAACACACCAAGACACATCATAATTACATTACCCAAGATTAAAAATAAGGAGAGAATCTTAGAAGCAGCAAGAGAAAAGGAGACAGTTACCTACAAAGGAATTCCCATAAGACTGTCAGCTGATTTATCAAAAGAGACCTTACAGGCAAGAAGGGGCTGGAGAGAAGTATTCCAAGTCATGAAAGGCAAGGACCTACATCCAAGAATACTCTATCCAGCAAAACTTTCATTTAGAATTGAAGGGCAGATAAAGTGCTTCTCAGATAAGGTTAAGTTCAAAGAGTTCATCATCACCCAGCCTTTATTATATGAAATGTTAAAGGGATTTATATAAGGCATGGAGAGATATCAACAGGGAAGTGGTAGGGGGAGAGAGGGGGAAAAGGTACAGAGAATAAGTAGCATAAATGGTAGGTACAAAACAGACAGGGGGAGGTTAAGAATAGTATGGAAAATGTAGAAGCCAAAGAACTTATGTGTATGACCTATGGACAAAAACTAAAGGGCAGGGAATGGGCAGGTGGGGGTGGAGGGGAAGAAAGGGGGCAAAATGGGACAACTGTAATAGCATAATTGATAAAATATATTTTAAAAAAGACTCAATAGCAAATATAAGCTGGAAAAAAAAGATCAAAGAACTTGAAAGCAAGTCAATTGAGATTGTCCAGTCTAATGAGAATAAAAAGAATTCATAAAAATAAACCCTCTTAAATGTGTAAGACACCATTGAGTATACTAACATCATGATGGGAATCCCAGAAAGAGAGAAAAGAAAGAAAGGAACAGAATATTTGAAGAAGTAATGGTCAAGACCTTCTTAAATTTGATGAAAAAGAATAATTTACAAGATTCTCCAAGGGGTTTAAACCTTAACACATCATAATCAAACTACCAAAAAGTCAAAAACAGAGAACCTTGAAAGCAGTAACTCCTTCTGTGAGGCCAGTATTAACCTGATACCAAAAACAGACAAAGACACAGACACACACACAAACTGTGTAGGCCAATCTCTCATGAATATAGATGCCAAAATCCTCAGCAAATACTGGCCAACTGAATCCACCAACAAACACACATATATTAAAAAAACTATACACTGTGACTAAGTAAAATTTATCCTAGGAATGCAAGGTATGTTTACAATTTGAAAAATCAGTTATATTGATAATAAAAGCCACATGATCATCTCAATAGATGGAGGACAAACATTTGACAAAATCCAGCAGCGTTTCATGATAGAACATTCAATAAACTAGGAATTAAGGGGAACTCCCTCAACCTGGTAAAGGCCATGCACAAAAAGTGTGGTTAACATCATACTGAACATTTACGGTCTGAATGCTTTCCCCCACAGATGAGACAAGAATATCCATTTTGCCACTTATAGGCAACATTGTTTTGGAGATTCTAGTGAGGCCAGTTAGGCAAGAAAAAGAAATAAAAGACATTCAGTTAGAAAAGGGAGAAGTAAAGATATTTATATTGACGGATGATATAGTATTGAATATAGAAAATCCTAATAAAATCATATGAAAAGTATTAGAAGTAATAAACAAGTTCACTGAGGTTGCATGATATAATTTCAATGTAAAAAATTAATTGTATCTCTCTTTACCAGCAAGGAATGTTCCAAAGGTAAAAAAAATGGCATTAAGAAAATCATTTCACTTAGAATAGCATAGAAATAAAATAATTAGGAATACACTTAACTAAAAAACTTGTACACAGGAATCTACAAATATGTTGGAACAAATTAAGAGATCTAAATAAGTAAAAATATGTCACATGTTCATGAATTAGATAACTTAATATTTTTTAAAATGAAAGTTCTGGAGGCAGAAGGGGAAAAATTGGGAAAATTGGAATAGAATAAACAATACAAAATAAATAAATAAATAAACACAGAAAAGATTAAAAATGAAAATTCTCCCCAAACTGATCTACTGATTCAATGTAATACTGTCAAAATACAAACTACCTTTTAAAAAATAAATAAATAAATTGACAGGCTGATTTTAAACTTCTTAAGGATATGCAAAGGACCCAAAAGAGCCAAAACAACTTTGAAAAAGAACAAAGTTGGGGGAACTCCCATTCCAATTTCAGAACTTATAACAAAGCTACAGTAATCAGCACATATCAATAGGCATATAGTTTAATGAAATGAAATTAAGGGTCTTGAAATAAACTTTTTCATCTATAGTCAGTTGATTTTCTACAAGGATTCCAAGATAATTAAATGGAGGAAAATGATAGAGACAATTTGATATTCTATGCAAAAGATTGAAGTTGGCATTTTATTTTATACCATATACAGAATTAAATTTAAAAGGGACAAATACTAGACATTTAAATGTAATAGCTAAAACTATAAGACTTTAAGAAGAAAATACTGAAGTAAACCTAACAAACTTGAGTTAGGTAAATTATTAGGTTAGGTTGAGCACAACACCCAAAACACAAACAACAAAACTAAAAAATAGATAAATTGAGCTTAATTAAAATGAAAAACTTTTGTGCTGTAGATGATAGCATCAGGAAATTGAAAAGACAGCTCCTAGAGTTAGGGAAAATACTTGCAAATCTGAGCACAAGAGACTTGTGTCCAGAATATATAAAGAATTCACAACTCAATAATAAAAAGACAAGTAATCCAATTTAAAAATAGGCGAAGGATTTTGAATAGACATTTCTCCAAAGAAGATGTACAAACGATGTACACATATAAAAATGCTGTTGTCACTAGTCATTAGGAGAATTCAATTAGAACCACGATGAGATACAAGTTTATATCACTAGGACGGCTAAAATAAAAGACAGAACATAACCAGTGATGATGAGGATGCGCTGTAGGTAGAACTGTCTAGATCGCTGGTAGGAAGGCTAAAGTGGTGCAGCTACCCTGGAAAACAATTCGGCAGTTTCTAAAGAAGTTCGGCATGGAGTTATCACCTGACTCAGCGTGTCTGCCCCACCTGTCACGGGAGAGAAGTGAAAGCACTTGTTCGCACAGAGCTTGTGCATGAACGCTCACAGCACACTATTCCTAACCGCCCACGTGTCCATCCACCCATGGGTGGACGAACAAAACAGGGCACGTGCGAATGAAGTGTTGATATATCCTATGCAGGTGAACCTTGAAAACATCATGCTACGTGAGAGAAGCCAGACCCAAAAGCCCACATATGGTACGCTTCCCTTCATATGATGTGTCCAGAATAAGCCCATAGCAACCAAGAGTAGATTAGTGTTCCTTAAGCTGCAGAGAAAGAGAGTGTTGGGGCTAATGGGTGCTGGGTTCCTTTTTGGAGTGATGCAGGTGTTCCAAGGAAGACAGTGATGGCGGCTGCACAGCTCTGTGATACGCTAACGGCCATTGAATTATACACTTGACACTGGTGAGTTCATGGTACGCGAGTTGTGTCTCAGTAAAGCTGTTTGTACATATATGTTTCATATGTATATGAAATAATGAATTTATTGGAAAAAAATACCAAGCAAAAGGAGATTCTCAGCTTGTCAGTTCAACCATCAATCTAACATGACACTTTAAATCAATCACTTTTGCTCTCTGCCTCAGTGTTTTTCATTTGCAAAATGGGCTCATTGTAATGCCCCACAAGACAGAGTTGCTGTAAAGCTCAGATGAGGCAAGTAAGGTGGTAGCAATATTCAGATGCGTGGGGCTGGGCACTACATGGTGTGCTTAGGTACAGCTTAGGCTGTAAAGTGTCAAGGTTAAGAATATGGACTGTAGGGCTGGGCAGCCAATGTTCAAATCCAACTCTAGCGTTGTTATGCTGTGTGATCAAGAGCAAGGGACTCTATCTTTCTGCCTGTGCTCTCCTGTAAAACGGGATTACGGTAGTGCGCCCTCACAGGGTTGTTACAAGAGTAAAACGGAGTTGATAAAGCACATACGAAACTACAAACAACAAAGATCAGTGGACTGTGGGACTGATGTGAGCTCTGGGAATGCACTGCTCAAACTTCTCATGCTAAGACAGGGGAGAGAGAGAGGACTGGAACAGGGTGAAATGGGTGGAAAAGACAAAGGTGATATCATAAGAAAAAACTGCAGGGCTCTGGTGACAGGAATGTGGAAGAATAAGAAAGAAGTTTCTGAACATTCCTCATGAGCCTGCCTGTTATTGTCATCCTGGCGTGTTATTGTCAGTATTAAGTATCAGTCAGATGAAGTCAGGAAGGGACGAGTATTATAAGGAAACACACTGGGGATGTGCTCAGAGTTTTCTAATTTCAAAGTCAAGGGGATTGGTTTGAGAAGGTGCACCTGAAGGGAACTGGACAGGTAGAACAGATGCAGACAGGGCAGGCCTGGAGCTGTCCCCTGGGAGGTGGCAGCTGAAATAGCTTGAGTACATGAGATACGTAGGTAGTCAAGTGACAAATGTACTGAACCCTTGCTGCACGTAAGACAAGTGAAATAACCAACATTTGTGATCTGTGGCAGGAGCGGGTTCTATGTGTGTGCACACATACAGATGTGTGTGCTCATGTGCATGCATGGGTGTGCTGTGCATATGTGTGTTTTTGGGCAGTGAGTATGTGTGGGTGGTGAATGTGGTATGTGTGCACGGTGTGTGTGTGCACACATTTCTTGTGAAAGACAAATGTTCTTTACTCGTCTGTTGTAAAATACGTGATCTCACTTTTATTAGGGTGGAATGCTACCATAAAAGGTCACCTTGTAGTTTCAACTAGTGATTGACTTTTTGTTTGTTTTGAAAGGACTATTTTTAAGAACAGTTTTAAATTTATGAAAGTACATGAAGACTGGTAGCAAGTTCACCCAGTTTCCCCTACTATTAATCTTACATATACACGCATGGTACGTTTGTTATAACCAGTGAGCCAACATGGGTAAATTATCCTCAACTAAAATCTAGTTGATTCTGATTTCCTTACTTTCTGCTGAATGTCTTTTCTGTTGCTGGACCCCATCCCATTACACTTCGTTGTCATGTCTCCGTAGGTTCCTCTTGGTTGTGACAGCGTCTCACACGTCCCCTGTTGATGATGGCCTTGGCAGTTTTGAGGAGTACTGTTTAGTATTTTCTACTAAATGTTCTACTTTTCAATATGGCAAAAAAATATTATAACAACTAACACTTGTTGAGCATTTCATATATGGTATCTCTTTTAATATTCACAGTATTTTCAATATTATTATAATTTCACAGGCAGGCTTCTTTTTTTCCCATGACACATTTAACAAGAGAGTCCAAAGCGGAGTTGGGGTAGGAGATAGAAGGCAAAAATGCACATTTTAAAAACCCATAAATAAATTTCTTTACATCCCTGTGCTGTGTCCCTCTGTGGCTTTCAATCTCCCCCTCCCCCACAAGGGCAACTGAACTTTTTCTGAAATGGATTCACATCTTTGAAAGCTGGTAGGTGTCTGGCTGCTGATCTCATTCCTTGAGAAGCCTGCTTCTTGTCCCTTCATTAGGTCTTTCAAAACACAGGTTGTAACAGTATGTCACTCCACAGAGACTTGGGAAAACTGTCCCCCGTGTCAGCTCCTAAGGCGACTGCAGAAAGCAGCTGTCGAGCGCTGATGCTGGGTGCTCAACTGCCCAGCCTCTTAGGGAGCAGTCACAGTTAAGCCAAATGTCTGACCATTTTTTCATCAGCGAGCAGATAATGATTCAAAGGCCCGAGCCCAAGCAACTTTTCTGAAAGGATCTTATGAAATCATTTCTCTTTGCAAATCCATAAAAATCGCCTCGGACTCCTTATCAATAGGGAGGCTCAGAGGGAGAGCAGAAGTCGTTGGATTATGATGTGCTCGTTTTAATGAAATTCCTCTCCTGCTGAGACGTTCCCTGCAGATTTTCCATATTTCAGCCTGGGAAAGGTTTGATGCTTTCCTGCCAGTGCCAAGAGTTAATTGAAAACATTTCAGGATAAATTCAGCTTGGGGGCCGACGCTTCCAGCCGTCATTATTCTTAGCAATAATAGAGAAGTAATACAATTATTAATAGGCATGTTGTATCCTCTTAAAGCGGCCGTGGGCTTAGGAACCGTGTCTTCGATATTCTTTCTAAAAACTCCACACAAAACCCTGAAATAAGAGGCTGGGAACTTAGGAGAAAAACAGGCTTTTCTGCTAAATTATATAGTTAGGTTCTTCCTGTTTGTAGTGGGTGCCTGGTAGCAGATGATTGCTGCTTTCCCCCCAAAGTTCTATTTTCAAATCTAGCATTGGGTTTTGCAAAATACACACTTATGGATATTAAAAGAAAATGTCTGTAAACATTGGCAAAACCATTTATACAATTATAATTGTGTGAGGTTTTAAGATAGTGCTTGCTGGGGGAACTTACATTTTGGCACCATCTATCAAAACTGAATTAGTCTTAAGTTGAAAATATGGTCGATGTAACCCTCTATCTGACATAGAAATGTCTTCCAAACTTCATTGAATAACATGGAAAACTAATATTCAGTAGTTGTTATGAACCGGAATTCTTATTTTCTTTCCTTTTTAATGTGGTTTAAATGTTAATTATTTTATTAACCCCTTTCCATCTTGTTTAAAAACCTATGATCAATTTTTTTTTCTTGAAACTTAATCTCCCTGGGGCCCTAGAAGAAGTGTTAGGATAGCTGAGCAAATCAGAAACACATCTCTGCCCTGAGTGTTGGCTGTTAAAAAGAGCAGTTAACACCATCCAATCTACAAGTCTTTCCTTCTTCTATCTAGGATTCCCATATTGATCGCGTATGAAGGAATGGTTACGTCACACAGAATATTAGCAGTATTATTGTTCAGAGCAGTACTATAGCTTTAAACTCTAAGACAGCATTTAAGTCATCTAATCATTATATCATCTTTTTGTGCTCTAAAAATGCATGGGGGTTTTACACACACACACTTATGTATGTACTTAAGATGCATTGTTTAATATCACTATGTGCCCATTTTCTGCATAGCTGGAAGGGAGAAAGTGGCAGCAGTTGCCAGAATTCTCATCGCCTCATCTGGTCTTGGTCTCCGGTTTGCCTTCCCTTCTAGGGTGTAAGCTCAATGAGGGCAGAGACGGTTCCATCACTGCTTTTTTCCTCCTATGCCTGGAAGGTGCTGAACATTTACTGAATAAATGAATGGATCGTCTGGCTCTTCTTGACTCTTGCCGTTACTTAGGGAAACAAACTGAATTAGAAGTAACTTCTACTTCATTGAACTATGATAATGATGTTTTTTTTTGTTGTTGTTGAGTGGGGCTCTACAATAAGATCATTTAAAATTAAGATACATAATAAGGACTTCGAGGAGATTCTCTTAGTTGTTAGCTAGAAAGTTGACCGCTTCTGTAGTGGGATTTAAGGACTCCGCATAAAACTACACTGAAAGATGCCTCCACTCCATCCCATAGACTGCATTAAATCCCACCTTTGCTCCAGCTCGTGTCGCTGGTCCTCAAAGCGTGTTCACTAGAATCTCTGGAGATGCCACTCAAAAACCCAGATCCTCATGCCTTAGCCCTCAGAGATTCTGATTTAGCAGTATGACAGTGGAGTCCAGGAATGTGCACTTTAAACCAGCTCCCCAGATAATTCTTATGCACCCAAAAGTGTAGAAAGTACTCAAAGTATAGCTTTAGAAAAAGCTACATATATATATATATATATATATATATATATATATATATATACATATATATATATATATATATATATAGTGATATTATTACATGATATGATATTTACTTTAAGGAGAAAAATCATTCTTTAAAATGAAGCTAACTAAAGAGTACACCAACAGTACCAGAATTCTCAACAACAACAACAACAAATAAGAAATTTAACCACAATCCTGTCACCCCTCTAAACTCAACTTCTTTTCAAATCCCCTGTATTAGTTTGCTGGGATTGCCTTCACAAAATACCACAAACTAAGTAGCTTAAACAGCAGAAATTGTCTCAAGTTCTGGAGGCTAAAAGTCTGAGATCAAGGTATGGACAGGGTTGCTTCCTTCTGAGTGCTGTGAGGACGAATCGGTTCTGTGCCTCTAGCCCAGCTCTTGGTGGTTTTCTGGCCACCTTTGGTGTTCATTGTCTTAGAGAAGCATCCCTCTAATCTCTGCCTTTATCTGCACGTGTGTTCTTCCTGTGTGCATGTGACTGTGTCCAAATTTTCCCTTTTTATAAGGACACCAGTTATATTGGTTCATTCCAATATGAATTCATTTTAACTTCACTAGTCACTTCGGCCCAGACCCTATTTCCAAATCAGTTCACATCCCGAGGCACTGGGGGGTTAGGATTTCAACATACACATTTGGAAGGGAGGGATAAAACCCAACAATAACATTCCCTGTCTTGGTATGAGGGATACATGCGCGAGGTGGGCCCATGTCTGGCCTGGGGCAGCGTGTCAGGCCAGGTGCATGGAA
Source organism: Micronycteris hirsuta (assembly GCA_004026765.1). Taxonomy (NCBI): domain Eukaryota; kingdom Metazoa; phylum Chordata; class Mammalia; order Chiroptera; family Phyllostomidae; genus Micronycteris; species Micronycteris hirsuta. Next base: position 39,840 of record PVJI01006036.1, on the reverse strand, counting down.
GTGCCCCTGTGGCAGCAGCCACATAGAGTGGAGCGGACTGTCCAATAGAGTCACGGCCTGAACAGGTGGGTGAGAGGCCTCACTGAGAAGTGTAGTCGATGGAGGAGGGTCAGAGGAGCAGAGGCTGAAGCTGGGAATGAAAGAGAAGGCCCGAGAAATGGTTGCTGTTGTGGCATCTCAAAATGTCGATATCCAGGAGTGTAGGGACGCCAATGGAAAGGAACGTTGGGAAACTTGTCTTGAAATCATGCTGACTCGGCAGGCACATCATCATTTTCATGTAACTCACATCAACACTTATCTGAACGACCGGGAGGGGGTTGGCAGAAATGTGGGAGTAGCTGTAGCACCCCTCCCCATGCCATCCCTCCACTCTGCTGTTCCAGGCTAACCAACGATGACAATGGTGGCAATAACAATTATGACACGGCTCCCTAGTCTGTGGCACAGTTCCTGGTACACATGAGACACTTAATAAATATTAGTTGAATGAATAGCTTGAAAGAGCTAAACCCTCACTTAAGATCAAACATATTTGCTTCCGAAGAGAAATACTCTCACCAGTGACATCACAAACAAATTGAAGTCAGATGGCATGCCTGGAATGTGCTTAGCTGACAAAAAGAATTTATTCCAAATGTGGGCTTCGTTTGGATTTATCTTGGCTCTGGGGTGTTTTATATAACTCCAAATGAAAAGGAATGTTTAAAATGAGCATCAGCAAGGGAGGCTCAACATAGGAGTCATACAAGGAACACTCAAACTTCATCGCTAATGAAAGCTACCTTTGCCACTCCTTTCTGGTGGGAAATGTTTATATCAGAAGCTGAAGAAGAGCAGTTCTAAGGGCCTGCTATATTTGATATGACTCTATCCCTGGACCTGGGTAATATGGTTTATGAGACCAATGATCATTTGAATGGGCTCCTATGGTGCACAGGATGAATGTCATGGGGTGAACTCTTTGCTTTGCATTTTCCCCTGTGCAGGTGGTAGGGTTCGCACCATCATTTCCGTTTTCTAGCGATAGTAGCAGCTGCTGTTCGCTGACTGCCTGCCCATGTTTCCACACATTAAAATATGGAACCTCCATTCCTGGGTCTAAAGGAAGTCCTAGGTTTTCCATTCGAGTTCTAGGGTATCATTTTTAATTCTCTAGGCCCCTCTGAATCTGATTTCTTGTATGCTCATTCCCCACTCTGCAACTTGCATCTGTTTATCTCTTTTCCAGCACTGACCCATTGTGACACAAAGCTCCTTCTTCCTGAACCCTCACTCCTATCACTTAGAAAAATCAACAGCATCAATGAGGGGTAGCAGCATGGGTATGTTTTTATAAGCATTTTACAGATAACAGTGAAGACCATTTGTTGGTTCCATACAGCAGATCATTTAAACTGAGCACTATATAGTCCCTGCCCCTTTCAGTGTATCCACAATTTCTGTCCCCTCGGCTTCCATCTCTTAAGGTGTTGCCATGTCTTATCTCATCTCCTCTTTCTCATTCTTTTCTCTTCCCATTTCTGATTTTGCCCACCACAAATTCTGCTTTTCTTTTCATAAAAAGCACTTGAATTATCTTTTTGTGTTCTCTAGTAAACATTTTCATTCTGGAGCCTCCCTCCAGGCCCCTACCCAACAACTGAACAGACAATCTTCTCCCTAAAAAGATCTTTGGTTCTAGCTAGGAAAACAAAGTGTTTTTAATTCCCTTTATCTCATGACAGTTCTCTAAGGTAGATATTATTTAGTATCTCTATTTTGCTGTTCTTCACAAAAAAGCCAGTATATGTATTGTTAATTTAAAGTGAAGATAAATGGTAAAGAAAAAATATTAATAACAAAGCATAGCAAACAATTTACATGATATAATGTGGCAGTGTGGGATGGTAGGAGGAAGGGTTTAGGAAATGTTATTGTTTTCTTTAGGAAGAAAATATGGAAACTGATTAACTTCAGACATTAAGATAAAATAATAGTTATATGGGTTACATATGTTATATATATATTTGGGATATATATATTTATATTTATATATATGTTAAATTTTAAGACAAAAATTAGAAAAAACAGAAATGCAATTTGTAAGTTCCAAACAATTGGGAGATTGGGAGGTGGGGAGAAACAGAGCAAGAACAACGGTAAAAACACGTGATCCACGAAGAAAGGCAATGCAAATGTGATTAAAAAACAAAACATGGTAAAGTTAAAACACAAAGTAAGAAGGTAAAAATAAATGGAAACAAATCAGTAACCAGTGAATGTAAATTATTTAACTTGTTTATGAAAAGATAAAAGCTCCTTTAGATAAAAAAAATTAGTACCAAACAATAGATAACACTCATGCTAACCTACTGTATGTTATTACACAAATTAAACTAAAAGAACACACACAAAAAAATGAAGAGGTGTAAGAAGCTCTATTACCCCAAGCAGTGTTAAAGGTGTTTTAAGTATATGAAACACATTATAAAATAAAAAGTATGTTTTGATTTCATTTAACCATATAGAAAATATTGAAATATTATATGTAAATATACCTAGATTATCTCTAGCCGATACTCTGCTATGGGTGTTTATATTCTTTTCTGTTTGGTTAACTGTATCTTCTAAATTTTCAATTTGTATGCATTCTCTGTAATAAAAAAAAGCAAAGTGAAGTTTATTTTACAAAAAATAAATAGTGTCAATAACCAAAGAAAAACAGGTGCAGCAACATTATTATAAGAAAAAATAGAATAAAAGTAAAAGTCATTCAAAAGGCAAAGAGTCTGTTTCATATTGTTATATTTTCTGCCATAAAGATAGATGGTCACGTAACTAAATGCATTTAACACTTATTTTCAAAATACATATGCAAAACCTGATAGAAATAAAAGAAGAAATTGATAAATCACTTCTGATGATCTCACAGAATATACAGTAGGAGACTTTAAATAGAAAAGGAGATATAGAGAATGCAGATAGTTAAATTGATAAACTGTTATAAGAAAGAGAAAACAAAATCAGATATTACACCTTTTTTATGTACCTAAAATATATACAAAATTTGATTATAGTAATATTCATAAACAAAAAGTATTAAGTTGCAAAAAAGCAGAAATTACTAAAATAACACCTAAAAACTTAAAAACATAAACTAGATAATTATGAGGTAAAAGAGCCAATCAAAATTAGAAGTTATGTACTCTTTGGAAATGAATTACAATAAGAGAATAGCACATCAAAATCTGTAGAATGTGACCTAAAAATTGAACAGTGGAAAAGTTATATCAGGAAGTCAATGTATTAGAAAGTATGCAAAAAATATATATATATGAGCAAGAACCCAATTGAAGAACAACAACAAAGATAAAACAAGGAAATCAATAACAGTGCAGTAGAAATGTACAACAAAAAACAATCCCAGCATGAATTCCATATTTTAAATTCAAAATGTATTGCCTGACAAGACCAATAATATAGACAAAACTTTAAAAGAGGGCATGTAAAATGTTAAGAAAGAATGAAGATATAAACACAGAATTTAGAGATTAAATATATGGAAGAGAATAGTTTATACAATGTAATATTAATAATTTGAAAACCTAAATAAAATTGACTTTATTTTATAAAAATATAAATAACTAACAATAGCTCAAAATATAGAATTTCCCAGCAGATCAATAAACCAAAGAGAAGCCAAAAAGAAATTTCTTTAATTTAATAAATCATATGCTAGAAACCTATACAAAGCATCACAGTAGAAACATTAGAAATATTACCTCTAGACTCAGCATACAAGAAGAATGGCCAACTATAGCCATGTCCTCTTATCTAACATTGAACTAGCAATATTAGCCAGGACAATATGACATGAAAAATAATGATGAGGTATCAATATTACAAATATTAGAAAGAAAAAATATATCAATAGTTTTCAAATACTCGTGTATGGATTCCTAAAACATTCCCAATACAGGTTTAAATTGTCTTCATTATAATCTCAAGGCATTATTTTCCTTGCACTGTGTTGGCATTTCTTTGCATTGATGGAGCAAAAGCAATGGTGAGTACAACTGATGGTGACATATTACAAACTGAGGCAGTCATACCCAACTGTCCTAGTCATCAAACTCTTCACTTCAGTGCACTTACATGACAAAAAATTTGACAGTTTCACTTAAGAATAACAGTGAAGCAACAAAAGTTGTATTTAATCCCTACCTGTGAATACATATCTTTTAAATATTCTATGTGATGAAATGGGAAGGACTCTTTAGGCATTGCCACTGATTAAATGGTTTTCTCAAGGGAAAACACTTGCTGGTTGAGTTGTGAACTAGCCTCTTTTTCCCTGGAAGGCCATCTTTACATGAAAAAAATGACTGAATGACAAATTATGTTTATTCAGACTTAGATATTTCACAACTTTTTTCAGAAAAAAACATAATTCAAGGAAAATGACATGATTTGTTGCCAGTAATAACATTTGATTTTCCATGTTAAAAATGAGAATTTTGGAAAACTTGTATCCTATACTGTGAACTTGATATATTTCCAACAATTAGAGAATTCATAATGAGGTCAGTGGTGATATTAACAAATATTATTTAATATCATAAAATAAAATGAGTTAATATTTGTATTATCTTCACAACTCAGTGTCAAACATTTTTTAAAAGACAAATGGATAGTATTATAATATGCATCTAATTAAAAGGCCATTAAAACAGCAAGATAGACATATGGATTTGAATGTCACAGATCATGAAATATTTGTTGATATGGTTTCAGATTCTGCCTTACAATTAATCTTTAAAACTCTACCACTTGCTGAGTATTGTTGTGTACCAAAAAGGGATGTCCACAACTGTCTGAAAAGACTAAACTATTTCTGCCTCTTCTAACTACATATCTAAAGACATATGCTATATATAGAATAGAGCGAGTAAAGAAGCAGATATGAAAATCCAGCTGCCTTCTCACTAATAGACTTCTTTTCCCCCCAAATATATTATTTAACATGTAATAGGTTCACTATTTTGTATTATGTTTATTGGGGTGACATTGGTTAATAAGATTATATAGGTTTTACGTGTATATTTCTATGATACATGATCTTCACATTGTATTGTGTGTCCAGGTTCACTATTTTTAAATATAGGAAAGTCAAGTGACAATATGCAAGGACTTCATTTGACAATTTAAATAAAATATGACTCTGTGCTTTATTTCTATAGTTTACTGATATTTATTTTTAAAATATTAAACAACTGTACTTGAACAACAATAAAAATGTGAAAAAAATAAAGAAAAAATTTTAAAAATAAACAATATGCAATTTTATGGTTACTTTACTCATTATAAATCATGTATTCTTCCAGAAGATAGTAGTATATATTTTTTTAAAGATTTTTATTTATTTATTTTCAGAGAGAGGAGAAGGGAGGGAGAAAGAACAATGTATGGTTGCCTCTCACATGGCCCTCACTGGGGACCTGGCCCGCAACCCAGGCATGTGCCCCGACTGGGAATCGAACCGGGACCCTCTGGTTCCCAGCCTGCGCTCAATCCACTGAGCTACACCAGCTGGGCCAGAAGATAGTAGTATATTTTTATTTAGACACATGTCAAGAATCAGGGCACGTTTCCATTTCTGAAAATGCCATAAAAGTTTTTGGCTTAGCTCTTCCATCAGAACTTCACTAGAAGGAAACTGTACAATCAACTGAATTTTGTAGGATTTAATTCTTCTACTTGTAAAACACACAATAATGGAATGATTAGTCATATATATAAAAGCTTATTTTTTCCACACATATCTTTGAGGCATGCACACATTTGGAGAAATGAAAGGTAAACGAAAAGCTTAATGAATAGATGTAGAGGTGTGGACGAAGAAGAAGGTGTGGTCTTTCTTTACTAGAGGAAGAATGGTGTTCTTCCAGAATATGAAATCAGATTCAGGGAAGCAGGTTTCTAGCACAGCCCACACTTTCTGTAGGCAGGAAATTTCTCTTTTTGGTTCATTGCTTTATCCCTACTGTTTAGCACGTCACTTGGGCCATAGTAAGTGCTTGATAAGCATTGTTTGGATGAATGGATAAATAAAAGATCTTCTGAGACCCTTCTTGCTCTAACATTTTTATGTTTTTAGGATTTATTTGTCTATCACATGCTTTTTCAAATAGAACAGTTTTACAGTTTGTAATATTTTAGGCCTCCAAAAATATCACTTCTTTTTCATGGAAATTTGAGGTATACTGAGCAAATGAGGGGAAAGAGGGCTCATTGCTTTGAAGTGTGGGTAACTGGGGGCAGTGGTCACAGGTGCTGAACACACACCATTTCATTTCTTCTTTTTGGTTCAAATAGTATTACTTAAAAACACTTTAATTGTGAAAGCAGGATAATATATATTTATTGATAACATTTGGGAAACATACAAACAGATAAGGAAGAAAATATATAATTATCCACAATGCCAGCACTGTTAACATTTTGGCATATTTCCTTCTCTAGATAGATGATTAGAGAAAATCATTTGATTTTCGTCCAGTGTTTCAAAAGTGCATGGGCTATTCGGGTTTTCTACATTTTGAGAATCAATATAGTATAAAAGCTATGATCTCAATATACTGACACAAGCCTAGATTCTGTATTCACCAACTTTCTCACTGAATAACCATGCCTATTTAAGCATCAGTTGCTTCATCTGTAAAATGGTGATAATAAAAATAACAAGAATTTGTAATGATGAAATGATCCAGTACATATTACATGCTCAGCACTGTGCAAAATACATGATAATCACTCAATAACGCTAACGATCATTACTTATTATCTTTTATTTATTTTTATTATATTTTTTCCATTACTGTTTAGTCCCCTTACACCCCCCTCTTCACCAATCACCATACCGTTGTCCCTGTCAATGTCCCTTTTTCCTTTTTGCTCAATCCCTCCACCCCTTCTCTTCCCCCACCTCTTAGCTGTCATCTGCTCTCCATCTATGAATCTGTCTCTATTTTGCTTGTTAGTTCAGTTTGTTCATTAGAGTCCACATATGAGTGAAATTATATGGTATTTGTCTTTCTCTGACTGGCTTATTTCACTTAGTATAATGTTCTCCAGGTCTATTCATGCTGTCACAATGGGTAAAACTTTCGCCCTGGCTGGTGTGGCTCAGTGGATTGAGCGTGGGCTGCGAACCAAAGGGTCCCGGTTGGATTCCCTGTCAGGGCACATGCCTGGGTTGCGGGCCAGGTTCCCAGTGGGGGCCACTTGAGAGGCAACCACACATTGATATTTCTCTCCCTCTCTTTCTCTCTCCCTTCCCTGCTCTCTAAAAATAAATAAATAAAAATATTTTTAAAAAAAACTTTCTTCATTTTTATGGCCAAGTAATATTCCATTGTGTAAATGCCCCATAGTTGTTTTATTCACTCACCTACAGATGGACACTTGGGCTGCTTTCGTATCTTGGTGACTGTAAATAATGGTTCAGTGAACATAGCGGTGCTTACGTTCTTTTGAATTAGTGTTTTGGTTCCTTTGGATATATTCCCAGAAGTGGGATTGCTGGGTCAAAAGGCACACCCATTTTTAATTTTTTGATGTATCCCTGTATTGCTTTCCACAGTGACTGTACCAATCTACATTCACACCAACAGGGCAAAAGGGTTCCCCTTTCTCCACATCCTCACCAGCACTTATTGTTTGTTGCTTTATCAATGGTAGCCATTCTGACAAGTGTGAGGTGGTATCTCATTGTGGTTTTCATTTGAATTTCTCTGATGATTAGTGACATTGAGAATCTTTTGATATGTCCATTGGCCATCTGTATGTCCTCTTTAGAGAAATGTCTATTCGGGTCTTTTATCCAATTTTTAATAGGGTTGTTTCTCTGATGTTGAGTTTTGTTAGTTCTTTATAAATTTTGGATATTAACCCCTTATCAGGTGTGTCAGTGAGTATGTTCTCCCATTCTGTGACATGTCTTTTTATTCTGTCGATGATTTCCTTTGCTGTGCAAAACCTTTTCAGTTTGATAGAGCCCCATTTGTTTACTTTTTCATTTGTTTCCCTTGCCTGGGGAGACAAATCTGATAAAAAATTTCTACGAACAATGTCCAAAATTTTGCTGCCTATGTTTTCTTCTAGGATTTTTATGGTTTCAGGTCTAACATTTAAGTCTTTGATCCATTTTGAATTTATTCTTGTGTGGTGTGAGAAGGTGGTCTAGTGTCATTCTACTGCATATATTTGTCCAATTTTCTCAACACTATTTATTGAATAAACTGTCTTTAGCCCATTGTATGTGCTTCCTCTGTCAAATATTAATTGACTGTGAGGGTGTGGGGTTTATTTCTGGGCTCTCTGTTCTGTTCCATTGAGCTATGTGCCCGTTTTTATGCCAGTATCAGGCTGTTTTGTTTCCTGTGGCCTTGTATAATTTCATATTAGGTAGCATGATTCTTCCAACTTTATTCTTCTTTCTCAGAGTCACTGTTGCTATGCGGAGCCTTTGGTGGTTCCATGTAAATTTTTGAAATATTTGTAGATGACATGATACTGTATATAGAGAACCCCAAAGATTCTACCAAGAAACTCCTAGAACTGACAAATGAATTCAGTAAAGTAGTGGGATATAAAGTTAATATCCAGAAATCAGTTGACATTTCTATATGCCAATAATGAACTAACAGAAAAGGAAATTAATAAAACAATCCCATTCACAATTGCTTCAAAAAGAATAGAATACCTAGGAATAAACCTAACTAAGGATGTAAAAGACTTGTTCTCAGAAAATTTTAAGACACTGAAGAAAGAAATTGAAGAAGATACAAATAAGTGGAAGCACATACTTTGTTCATGGATAGGAAGCGTTAACACCATTAAAATGTCCATACTACCCAAAGTAATCTATAAATTCAATGCAATTCCTATCAAGATTCCAATGATGTATTTTCTAGAACTGTAACAAATTTCATTACTTATTGTTATTACAATTCTTTTAATGCAATGGCATAATTTTGGTTATTTTTGTTTTCCTAGAGTTAGTTGTGATTATAATTATGATGATTTACTATTGTTATACTGAAGAATGTTTTGGTCACTTATATTTTCTTAGAAATCTACAAATGTTTCTTGATCTTTAAGATTTCATCATAATAGTAGTGTCTTAAGCACTTTAATATTTAGGTGTCATGACCGGAAACTATTATTCTTTGCTCCTGCTCAGATCCCTCTGCTATTCTGTGATCCCTTCTAGGATTCCTTCCCTGGGCATCGCCCACGCCCACTGCACTGCTTCCTGCTTGCCCTCTTTGGGTGTGTCACTCTGGGAGGTTTAACCGTGATCACCACAGAAGTCTGACATCTGCCCTGAATGTTAGACCCAGAGTCGGTTTCCTGAAGTGCGTTACCAACTGAATATTTTGTATGTTCTCAAACGTAAGTTGCCTTCCAACCTTTCTTCTTCTGGGACAGAATTCGACACCATCCGTCCAGTCTTCAGAGCCAGAAGCGCAGCAGTCATATTGGCCTCCCGCCTCCTCAAACACTCCATGTTCAAGATCAATCACGGTGTCGTGAATCTGTCTTCTTCTCTCCCCCCACTGCTCCTCGTGTAGCTCAGTCCCTAGCTTTTGTCCACGGGACCTGGCAGTGTCTCCTCACTGTTCTCTAGTCTCTGGTCTTCACTCCTTAAAGTCATCAAAAAATCTGTTCAAGAACATGAACCTCTGAAGCTTTCAGCTGGGAATTCTGAGAGGTTTCTTGTCGTGTACACTGTGCGGGGTAAAGTCAAGGCCTGGCATGACCTTCAAGATGTCTGTGACCCAGTATTAACCCTTCTTTCAAACCCTATCCTTGTTACTTCTTACCTCATTCTTTGGAGGCAATGAATGGTCACACACAGGGCTGTTCCGTTCCTCTAATGGAAATGTCTTCCCCACCTTTTTCCTTGCTAGCCCCCCTCCTGTCTGTAGACTTAGCTTCAGTGTTACCTTCTCCAAGAAGCTTTCCTTAAATCCCACACTGGGCTAAATCATCCAGTTCTACTCCTGTGTGCTTGCCACTTGCTGTTGAAAGTGTCTGTGTGTCTCCCATCCTGACTACCAGCTTGTCTAGGGACCATGACGTTCACATTGGCGGCCGCACAGAGTAGATCCTCAACAGATGCCGGGGAAGCAAAATGGACTTTTTGTTCGTTCCCTCATCCTGTCAACCTCTCAGGGTTACAGGCTTGAGTTTTAGTCATCACAAACCTTACTCTAATGCTTACTACAGAAGGATGCTCCAAATAGGTGTAACTAAGTGAGAGGTGAGGGGTGATGGGGGTTACAACTGACGGCTGGACTGACATTTTCATAAAGCAGAGGTCTATGAGAAAAGTCTCAAACCTCACTGCAATGTTTCCTATCTTGGTGCGTAGAAACATCTGACCAGTTATAAGATATACCATAGGATTTAGTTGTGATCTATTTCCCCATGCTAACATCCTCAAACTCACAAATGTCCTATAGAACTTATAAAATTTAACTAAAGAAATTAAATTGTAAGAATAGATACTGGTAATGAGAGAACAGAAAGGTGATTATAACGTCTGGAAACAAAATATTGTTTTATTTTTTGTTACAGATTGAAGATGCCCTTAATGACATTGTGTGTGGATTCACCTGTTTGCAGACTTCAGCATTCACTTTGCTTACAGAGAACTCATCAAAGCTATTTGTGGTGCACATCACTATCACTGAGAGTAGCTGAAACTTTGATCCACATTATAAAATTGGACTCATAGCACTACAAAATCAGCAACATATGGTTTTGACAAATGCCATGTAAAAAAGGTAGACATTTGATTTTATTATGGAAGCCAAGCCCCCAAAATAAGGCAAGAAAACACCGTGCATCTCAGCAGCTCTTCTTGCTTCTATTGCATGCGCATTACACACATTTGGTTTGGAGGTAGCTCTCCAAAATATGAGCTGAAAGCTTCCTCGGAAAGCAAATCTTTCCCACATCCTTCCCTGCAGTTCCTCTTTAAGAGGTGTCAGCATGGCTGAAAGAATGAAGTGGCTGCACATTGTTCTGCAGTGCTATTATGTGCTCAACATTTCCATGACAAAAGTGCCACTCGACTTCTCCCGATTAATGCAGCTCGAGGGCTCTTGTCGCCCTTTAATAAAACATTGTTGAAATCATTTATTTAGAGCCCCTGGTTACTAGTGGGAGAATGACCATCTTTGTGCCAAAATATAGTGTATACAGTCCACTATTTTGTAGTAGATCATTCTGGGATTTAAGAAATTGATGAAATGGATGCCTTAGAAGGTATTTATGCTAATAGCACATTACTTATGTCATTCAGATAGTCAAGGGTGAACCTTTTCAACTGTCCGGCAAAGGCGAGCCCTCGTACGGAATACAGTAACATCCAGCTTTGCTGGACTCGCGAGGCCGTGAGACCCACTGGAAACCCAGGCATTTGTCACAGGACGTTTCTCAACAACCTTGCCTTGGGAGAAACCAGGTCAGCTGAGAAGTGTTTCTGATGTCCCTTGGTATAAGAGGTCAAAAACAAATAATGCATGCTCTTCTTTTGACGGGCTTGACAGGGTTATATGAGGTTACATGTGAGAACTTCCACAGTCGGACCCAGCAAGTAGGCTAATAATGCAAAGCCAAAGTTTAAAGTAGAAAGATGTTCAAGTGCAGTGTTTGACAGCTCTGCCAGTTCTCGTGGCCTTTCCTCCTCTTTTCAGTCTATACTCCGCAGACCGGGGCGGGTTAGGGTGCACGTGTAGCAGGGGTGAGGAAGGGACCCCCACTCCATGCTGTGTCTCTTGACTCTTCAAAGGCGAGACACTGCTAGTTCTGAGTCTTGTCTTTCCCACGCGGACCCTATTGGGAGCGCTGCAGTGCACCCCAGACCTGTCAAAGCGTGGTGGCCCCTTTTGTTGGTGACGGTGGATGTCCGGAGCTGTTACCTTCCTTTTGGACATTTGTAGGGGCCCTGTCTAAGCAAAGGGAGGTCCTGCTACTTAGTACAAGAATTTAGTTCCCTCCAGCCATTTTTCCCATTTACATATGAATATTTCCTACATACATGGCTATATATTATTAAAAATAAACCAGAGATCTTATGTTCATTGTCGTCACATACAAAAGCATCGCTACGTGCTTCGGTGAACAGTGAAGGCTGAACGTCCTTCTATTTACTGTATGGTCACTGTCAATGCAATGAACTGCCTCCTTGTTCTCCACCATTGTCCCCCACTCCCTTAAACACTTGTCACTGCAGTGCCTCCAAAGGCAAATAAACTGTCACCGAGAAGGCAAACCCGCTGACTGGGAAAATGAGGACGACCGCGAAGGCCCATGATTTAACATGAAATTTAGAAGAAATTGCTTGCTCTCACTCCAGAATATTTCTGTGGGAAGTGTGTGGCACTTTTTGAGAATTCCCCAGGAAAAGCCAGAGATACCTTTTCTTTCAGTAATGGTACTTCCAGGCATTCTCCATCTCAAATGTCCAAAATTCCAAAAGGCTCCCCAGAGAGTGTGAGATATCACAGATGTCAACATCTGTAAAAGTCCCTTCTGCCCAGGAGCAGATGGCAGCCTCCCATCCCCTAACCAATGCTGAGGGTCCTAACATCTCAGCAACCTGCTCTGGGATCCACCCGATCTGCAGGAGCAAGAGGGGGCTCCTGGGCTCCAGTGTCGAACTGTTTAAATTGAAATGGACCACCGATCAATGTTCACTTTCTTCAAGGAAGAAAGCATAAAGCCTCGTGTCTTCTCTCCCCAAGAGCTAGCTGTGTTGATTTATTCCAGGCAGATGCTTTTGACAGGACCCTGTAAAATCAAGTCGTGAGTTTATTGTAGCAGTTAATTATCAGGCCTTTTCTAGTGCTAATGCTTTTTACTTCTCACTGGAGAAAACTGGGCCTCTTACTGGGACAAAGACTTAACTTTTAGTTGAGAATGTGTTAAAATAACATGAAATGGAGATGATTTAAATATATTTAAGGGCAAGCACAGGAGTGTTGCTAACTTGACGTTTTGTAAAGAAAACTGATTTCATTTACAAGTCTTTTGGAATACCCTTTGTTCATGTCCCAAAGAAACAAAGCTTTCAGCTTTGTTTTAACAATATGTTTACTCAACCATTCAGGTGACCCGGTTCCAGCCACACCACTCCCCTAGGCTTCTCCAAAACTACAACTAAGACTTTCTGATGCTCCGCACATACAGCTCTTTTGGCTTTAGATCCAACAAGAAGCACCTAGACGCCCTCTATAAAAGCTGGGAAAAGAGCCACTTAAAGGAAAAGAAACCTTGAAAGTAGGGGGTGGGAGTGGGTGGGAGGAAGTTGGGAGGGGGCATAGCTTTGTTAATTACTTCAGGCAGCAGAGAAATCTGGTTATGTTTTCTCAGCACATGTTAATATCATATAAAGAGACACGGGATCTTGCTAATCTGTGGACCCCTCAGACAAAGTTTATTTGTGGTGACTTTTAAACTCCTGACTTGCCTTCCAATCACCGCGTTTAAAATGAAAAGCTTTAAATAAACACCAGGAATAGAAGATAAATAAACTTTTTTTTCCCCCTTGCAAGTGCCTAGCTTGGCGAAGTTCAGACTCAAATCCCCAGAGGACAGAGCGCTCTCTTTTGTGTTAATGTTTAAAAGATTTTCCAATGCCGGAGTTTATTCCTACTGCAAACATTTCTATTTACAAGGTCAAGTGTATCAGCACTCGACACAGCTTAAGAGTGTAATTATTTATCTAAGGGCGTTTGAGTGTAGATCAGTAGCTCTGGCAGGAACCCAGCCTTCAGCCCACTGCTAAACAACTCCTCACAACAATATTACAACTTCTGGTAATTGTTCCTCTCCCCAGTGTGTTTACTTTCCCTCGCCTGAATGTTTTGTAACAAAATTTTGTACTTTTTCACCCAAAGTGTGAAAATGACTTTGAAGTATTGAGTCTCACAGGTTTCCTAAGACCTATTGGTAACAGATGTTATTGGCATGTTTGATTGCATGAGAATGTCCAGTAGCCACTGAGGAACTCTGGAAGAAGGGGCGGGTCTGGGGGGTGTCCCAGTGGAAATGGTGGAGATGTCTGGATTATTCCAAATTATGTAGGAGACACGATTTTGTGAATTCTCTTCATCAACATAAAAACCAGTGGAGGCCAATCAATTATATCTTTTTAGCTGCCTCATTTACAGATGTCTAATTGTTCATTAAATTAAAGGCATAAATAATAGCCCTCATTTCTTGCCTTGTACTGTATTTTAATTTCAGTTGATGGTTGATAGATTCCCAGTGGCCCCTCCACCTCCCTCCTCACCCATTATTGGGTTAACCACAATGGAACTCTGGAAAGTAACTACACCATGTTCATTATTTAAAACTCTTTACTGATGTACACATTTTAATAAAAGCAAATAATAAAAATGAAAGAAATACACAAAGCCATAGATACTTAAAACATAAGACTTTTTTTTTAAAAAAAAAGATGTCTATAAAAATACGTTTAAGGCAGTTTGGAAATGCATTTATACATTTCTACAATGTCCATAAATTCTCTTGAAAATAAGAATGTTAACTTCAAATCTATAAAATACACTGTACATTTCAAGGCTGTTCTAGACAGAGCACACTTTACAGCGGACTGTGGGTTTGGATCCCTGGTGACAAACAGTTTCTATACATTTCAGGGAGAAAAGGTGTAACATGAACGTGGATTTAAAGTTTTTAATTTCTTTTTAAAAATAAATTATTTCTGAAGCATACAATTTATAAAAATTCTATATACAAAGTACAGCAACTGGTAACAAACCCCAGTTTTAATACAATTTATATAAGAAGTACCAGGACTTAACACCCTGATAGAAGCAGAAGCAATATACGTTCTCTGCATATTCGTACATACAATTTCTTGATGTAAAGAACAGAAACGACAACAAAACAAACATCATAAAGGGGCTTTCAGAGATGGCAGTGCAGAGCTCATTTAAAACAAACTTGCATTTTCAGTATCACCAGCAACTTTTTCGATCAGCATTTTTGACCCTTAATCCTAATACATGTACTAAGAGATCAGAGCGGTGGGAATGAAATTAAGGTCAAGGGCTCAAAGTTATCTAAAACTAATTCAGGGATATTAACCCCTTCCCACTCCTACCCCAAACTGCGAATGCCGGGCGCTGGAACCAAAATCAACGAACCGGTTGATAAACGAATGAACCAGTAAGTGGGACTTTTCTGATTACTGACGACTGCAATGTCCTCACTGGCCACAATAAAAGTCGATACCGGCTCCCCCCTAACCCCCGAAAATGCTCATAAACTGACAGCCTCTTTTGCAAACATAAACCCCCTTCAAACCCCCTGCTCCGAGCCCAGTCCCTTGAAAAATGCTAAGGCCCCACTGGTCAGCACCCTCTCTGGATTCCAGGACTACGTTTCTGCTCGCCCCCACCCCGCCCCGACGCCCATTCCATGACAGGCGTCCAGGACTCTAGCTAGGCTAGTTTCTGCAGGGCAGACCTATTGGGAGTTTCTGGAGCCTGAAATGGGGCCAGGGAAAGATGTCCAAGAAGTCATGCTCAGGAGAGGAGACGAGGAAAGTGCCAAAGTTGTGGCGGGGAGACCGGCTAAGTAGAGTCAACTTTGAAAACGTTTTGGCAAGGATCTCCATCCATCCCTTCTGTCCCCAAGCCACAGGTGCCCTGGCACCGGCCCTCCCGCAGCCCGTGTCGGACAGAGGGCGGGAGAGCTAGAACAGCTGCGGGAGCAGCAGCAGCAAGATGGAGGCGAACGGGTTCCAGGCGCCTCGGGGAGCCAAGCGTCCACCGCCGTTGCTGCTCCTTCGCCCGGGCCCGTAGGGCACGTCCCCGTGGCCGCCCGCCGCAGCAGCGCCGCCACCCGGGCGTGGCTGGTGCGGGACGCCGTCGTCGTCGTCCAGCGGCTGCTCTCCGCCAGCGCCCCCGGCGCGCTGCTCGTCGTCGTACTCCTCGTCGTAGTAGTCGTCCAGGCCGCCGTCCGAGCCGCTGCTGCCGGGGCCGTTACCCAGCTCGGCGCCGAAGCACAGACGGGCCATGTTCTCTTTGACCGATTCGCAGATGGGCCGCTCAAGGCCGTCGCACACGCAGTCGTTGAGCAGCGCTGCCTTGGGCACAGCTAGCATGTCCTCGATGACAGTGCGGCACTCATCTGTGCAGCGCAGCCCGTTGAAGAGCTTGCCGCAGTAAGTCAGGTAGCGGCTGAGCGCCAGGTTGCAGCGGCTGTCGCGGTCGCAGCGCCGGCGGGCCTCGGTGCAACCCATGACCCCGCCCGCGCCCGGGCCGCCCGCGCCGCCGCCGCTGGTCCGGGGCAGGCAAGGCTCAATGGCGCGTTTGGTGGACTTGCAGTTCTCGTCCTGCGCGCAGTCACAGTCCTCCAGAGCGGGCCCGCGGCGCGTGTGGTTAAGCTGAATAAGGGCCGAGATACAGTGGCTCGGACAGCGCCAGCGCGACGAAAAGGAAGGGGCTGAGGCCGGGAAAGCGGCGGCAGCTCCGGGCGCGTCGCTCCCGCCGCGCTGCGCCAGTACCGGCGCGCACGCCTCCGCGTACTGGTTGTAGGCGTAGCTGCACTCCGGCTCCCCCTGGCACTGGAGCAGCGCCTGCCAGCAGATGAGGCGGCGGCCGTGCGCCAGCCCCGAGCCCCGCGGCGCCGATCCCAGCAGCTGCAGCAGCGCCATCAGGCACAGCCAGGCGCCCGGCACGGTCCCCACGCGGGCCCCGCCGCCCAGCAGCCCTGCCACCATCGCGGGCAGCGGCGGCCGCCGGGCGAGCAGGGGAAAGGAAACGAGGTGCGGGGAGCGGCGTACGCGGAGCCGGTGGAAAAGTTTGCCCCAGTCCTGCCAACTTCTTGCATGAGTGTTTTCATAAATCCATGCGCGCCGCTGGCTGGTACTCCGCTGCTTGCAGGGTCGGTCTGGCTCCGGCTGCAGTGGCTTCCTAGAAACGCACAGCCGCGAAGAGCCCCTCCGGTCGGCCCCCGGCGGTGGCGGGAGGCGCTCAGTGCCGCCCCGGTGGGCTGCGGGCCGCGGGGCCACGGCGGCGCTGCAGGACCGCGGAGCGCCGCGGGTGCATTTTGCTCCGCGCCTGCAGATCCGTTGTGCGTTCGCGGAGGCTCCTTTCTCCCCGGCTTAGCGCCGCGGCGCCGCCGCTGCGGGCTCTCGCATCGCGCGGCTTCCTGGCTCGCGTCTGTGCGCTGCCCGCCTTTCCGCGGCCCGGCCGCCCGCGTCCCCTCCCCCTCCGCCCGCGGCGACCCCGGCCTCCGCCGAGCTCTGGGGAGCCCTTTCCGGGAGGCGCGGGGAGAACAAGAAACTCCGCGCGGCCGGAGAGCGGCTCCCGGGCTTCCCTCGCTGGCGGCTTCTCGGGTGACAAGGAGCCCGGGGAGCGGATCCGCTGAGCCCGGCTGCGGACTCTCTAGCAGCGAGGCTTTAAATACAAAAGTGGGCCGGGAGCCCCCGCGTGGTGCCGCGGTGCCCCCTCATTATGCATGCATGGAAAAGCAAACAAACAAAAACATTAGCAACGCTCCTCCGGCTCGCCGAGCCCCGGCCCCGCGCGCTCGGAGCCTGCCCGCTTTCTCCTTTCTCCACTCTTTCGTCCTTTGCTCGGCCCCCTTTCCCGGCTTTTCGAGATGCTATTGGTCCTGCCTGTTGTTGTTGAAACTTTTTTTTCCCCCCCGAGCCGCTGGAGTGGGGTTGCGGAGTGGGGGAGGGCGGGGAGGTTGGTGGGCAGCTCACATTCAGGCATTCAGGGCTTGAAAGGAAGGGCTTAAGAAGCCTGACAGAGTCCCGGGAGCTCCTCCTACTCTTAAGGAGGCTCGGATTTGGAGTCCCCAGCTCGCGCTCTTAAACAGCAGGCTGGGTTTAGGGGCAGCTGTTTGCATCCGGCTGGGCCACGGCCCTTTTTGTTTGGTTCTTTTAAAATTTTTTGTTTTTGTTTTTGGTAGTTGCAGTAATCCTTCCTGGACTCCATCTGTGCCTTCGACTGGGTTCCGAATTTGGTGTTTTTCGAGTTCCCCATCTTTGGGTGCTGCTCATCACAGGCAGGAGGGGTAATCAGAGAATTTATAGTGGGACTTCGAACTTAGGGGGAAAAAAAAACGCACCCAAGAAAGAGGCGCACACTTTAGTTGGGAGGTTTGGGGTATTGATGAGATATTTACAACACCCCCCTACCCCAGCACCCCGTCCAAATTTGCCAATCTGGCAGGTATGACCGTGGAGCCAAGCATCGCTGCCAGTTAAGACAAATCCAGTCAACCCAATTAATATTTTAGGAATACGTTACTAACATGAGTGGCGATGAAAAATAACAATAGCCTTAAAACTCTTTAGGGATGTTGATCAGGACCGTCTAGCCGCCGTCACAACAGAAAGGAAGGGGATAAACTAGGACGCTCCAAGGTTTCTACTCAAGTGTCTGTTTCAGCCGCTCACTCTAGGCTACAGCAGCCTCTGCCCTGCAGGCGCGGGAGTTTGAGATCTACCTTAACTGCGGCGCAACGCAGCCTTCGACCACCAGAGGCACCGGGCGTCTGCGGCCTGTCAAAAACTGGCGCTTTTTTTCCTCCCCTTTCCGTGGAGAGACTATCAACTCCATCTGTCACAAAAATTAAGGCTAAGTCTCCTCTCCAGAAGCAGAAGGAGCCAGGGCTCCAGCGCGCGCAGACTTCGGCTGTCCTCCTCTCCCCGGAGGCCAAGTGGATTTGAAATGGCAAAAGTGAGAACAGGGCCACATCAGACTTATCAGGCTGCAAAAAAGCCTCCCGTCCCTGCAGAGGCGGCTGCATTCCTCAGACGCGGGGTCTGCCTTAGGGAGCTGCACCTCTGCAATTCCCAAAACAATACAAAACAAAATAAACTTTAAAAGAACCTGAGGTAAAGCAGACCTCTTTGCCCTGACTTGAGTCATACAAAACACACACGTACACACAATCAATCTACATTTAAAAAAAAGAAAAAAGAAAGGAAGAAAAGAAAGGCTACAACTGTGTGGCCTTCTAAACAACCAGTTTCCAGGCTCTGGATTTTTGTTGTTGTGTTATATGCCAGAAGGGCTTGGACAAGTCCCACTCCTTCTCTGTAACTTGAAAACCACTGCTCTAGAGAATCACATTTGGGTGGTGGTGGGGGGGTTGTTTGTAAAATTTTTCAGCTCTTAGATTTAAGGGACCCCAGAGAGCTTTGTGTGCTTCGGGGACACTTCAGCATCCCAGTCCCAACATTTCAGACCTGCAGGGCTGTCCAGGGCCTGGTACAGGCTGAAGGAGGCTATGATGAGATAGGAGAGCCCTCTTCACCAGGAGTCCCAGAAACCATGAGTACCTGCCACCCTGCTTCACGTTCCAGGTTTGCACTGAGAGCCACCAGACCATCCAAGCCATCCCTTGTCACCCATACACTGATCCCCATATTACTGTGTACATCCCTTAAACTGACTTAAATCCATCCTCCCTCCACCCCATCACTCCCACCCCAAATTCACTTCATCCTGGAACTCTCAATCTGTTCTCAGCAAAATCTCCGGGTTCTCTGTGTCTTCATCTTATTTTTCTATGTGTTCAAGTGCTTCCAGCTGAGGGGCTGTGATGGCCAGATCCAGATGCTTGTGGGGTGGCGGTCCTGCCAGGGCACATCCAGGTAGTGAATTTCCCAGCAGGCTTTGGGCCAAGCTGTGGGAGGCAGAAGAAACTGCAGGGAGGGAAACTGGCCCCACATGGCTTCTGGTTGTTTCAGCCCCTCTTCCCTTTTCTGTGCTGATCAGTTTGTGGTTTCTGGACACACAGAAGTTTCAGGGAGTTTCAACAAAGCAAAAGTTTTTGGGGGGAGATGGGCTGGGGGAGGATGGCGGAGGGGAGATTGAGGGGGAAGGAAGTCCCCTGGGAAAGGGCCAGGCCATAGTCCCCAGATATTTTAGGCATTGTGAGGGACTAGATTTCCCCTGAACCCTCCCAGGGGCCCAGTGACAAGACTGAGGCCCAGACAGGACAATGGAGTTCTGGGTGGTTGAGGCAAAGCCAGACTCCCCCCCATTTCCATACTAGTGCCGCCTTTTCCACCAAGTGCTGCACAGGGACTCCCACCACGAGGTCCTCTCTGGGACCAGCCCCACCCACGAGCCCTGGGAACAAGAGAGAATGTGAAATACCAACTGTGCACCAAAGGCAACGGAAACCTTTTTAGGAAAAAAAATCTTGCATATCTTCAACCTACTTTCTGAACTGGATCTTCACATTCTTGATCTAACTAAAACCTGCTGAAACCTATGGAATGGGTGAGAAAATATTTACAAACCACATATCTGATGGGGGGTTAATATCCAAAATATATAAGGAACTCATACAACTCAATAGCAATAAGTAAATAAATAATCTGATTTTAAAATGGACAGAGGATTTGAACAGACATCTTTCCAAAGAAGGCATACAATGGCTACCACATGTATGAGAAGGTGCTCAATAGAATTAATCATCAAGGAAATGCCAATCAAAAGCACACTGAAGTGATCGCTAGTACCTGTTAGAATGGCTATCATAAAAGAAAGATAATGAATGCTGGCGGGAATATGGAGAAAAGGGAACTCTGTGCACCGAGGGTGGGTCTGTAAACTGGAACAGTTACTGTAAAACAGGATGGAGGTTTCTCAAAAAATTAATACAGAACTACCATAGCATTTAGTAATGCTGCTTCTGGGTATGCATCAAAAAAGATGAAATTACTATCTTATAGAACTATTTACACTGTTATGTGCATTGCAGCATTATTCACGATGGCCAACATGTAGAAATAATCTAAGTACCCATCAATGGACAAAAAATAAATAAAATATTATACACATACACACACACAGTGGAATGGTATCCAACTGTAAAAAGAAGGAACTCTCGCCATTTGTATTAACATGGATGGCCCTTGGATAATATGGAGAATTTCTTATGGAAAGGAGCCGCCCACCGCTGTGGTAGTGCAGTCTGTTGCTTCTGTGTGTGGTATTGAGCCATGATTCACTATGGGTTGGCCAGACAGGCAGTTGAGAAGGAAAGCTGGGACAACTGGAACCCATGAGGGTGAATTGGAACTGGTGTTTCCTTCAACACTGCCATCCTCAACGCTACAGGGTTGACCTGCACAAGAAGCTGCTACCATTCGCCACGAAGCTGACGTGCCCTTTGTCTAGGACTGGGAGAAGCTGAAGCAGGAGAGCTGGGGGGCGAGCTGAGAAAGCTCAGGTCCAGGTTCTGGCTCATCCCAACCAAGGGGAACTTTCAATCGGCAAGGACTGGTGCACACTGTCATGATGCTTGGAGCCCTCCACCTCCTTTACAGGGTAACAGTAATGTCGCTGCTGCTTTACTTCCTCCTCCAAATCGGGTGCAAAATTTCCCTTGTGGCCAATACTGACATGAAACCATGCAGACTGCTCTGATCATTCATGACAACCTTGGCCTCTTAGCGCTTTGGCTTCTTTCACATTCAACTATCAACTGGTAATCTTGCCTTACACCTAGACATTAACATGTTAACCATGTCACCTGAAAAATCTGTAATTCAAAATTTCTAATTCAAACGTTATTTCACTGAGCAACATCTCTTGTCTGTCCAGTTCACCTCTCTCAGTCTTGTCACCTCCCAGCTCATCTAGACTCGAAATTTGCAATTGCTTCTTCTGCGGCTGCCTCAGCTGTCTTCACAATATCATTCATTCCCATCCACCTATAATAGGCTATACTTTCTACCATCTTAAAAAATCTGCCCCCCCAAACAAAAACAAACTCTTCTTAGACCTGAAGTCCTCACTTAATTATCCCATTTCTATGAAAACTCAAAAAAGTTGTTTTTACTCACTTTTTCCATTCTTTCTTTAATTCACTATAATCACGTTTCACCCTGCCATTTTTCTCACTAAGGTCACTAATGACCAAACGGCCGCTTCTCAGCCTTCATCTTATCTGGCCTTTGGGCACCATGGGGTGTGATCATCTTTTCTTTTCCAAGTGCTTTTTGTTTGGCTTCACACCCCCCTGTTTCCCCTTGAACTCCCTGGTGGCTCTTTCTCTCACTAAATTGACCTCGTTAGGTGATCCCATCCAGTGCCTTGATTCTAAATTACATCTTCGATTTTGATATTTGCCATTCCAGTCTCCCTCTGATTTACACGTGTATATATGCCCTTGGTTGTCCAACGAGTATTGCAAACTTAACACCCCAAGAGCACTTCTGATTTCCTACCCCGAACCCGTTTGTTCCCTGGTGTTTCTCTGGTAGGTAGTCTCCACAATTGGTTTCCATCAGTTTCCTCTCTCACATTATATCCATGGTGCGCGATCCATGCTACTCACATTGAGAGTCAGAGTCTAATTTCCTTCCCCTTAAATGTTGAGCAGGTCTTGGTGACTTTGACCAATAGAATACAATGACAATGACTGGCATTCTGTGGCTTCCAGGCTAGGTCTCAAAATGCCTTGCAGCTTCAACCTGGCCCCATGGTGCAATAGCTCTGGGGAAGCTAGTCACCATGTAAGAAATCTGACAACCTTGAGACCTCCATGAGGAAAGCCAAGGAGAAGACACACGGAGAGAGAAAGAGAAGCCTGGTTAGCTCCCAGCTTTTACAGAAAGGTGACTAAGGAAGGCAACAGATATGTGAGTGAAGAAGTCATCTCAGATGTCCAGCCCAATGGGACCTTCAGATGACTCCAGCCTCAGCTGGCATCTGATGGAAAGAACATGAGAGAAAGCCCAATTCAGGGTCAAGGTCAAATAGGGAAAGGTGAGTGAGGCACCTATGTATAAAAGTTAAGGGAATACTCTCATAGTGGAGTTACAGGGACCTCAAGAGTGAGTGCACCCTTAAGTTCCATGCCCTAGACATTTCACTCACCTGAGCCTGGTTCTGGCTTTGCCCCAGGCGATAGCAGTACAGCTTCGCCCAGTCAACTCAAAGCACCGTGAGAAACAACAAAGAATGTTGTTTTAATCCACTGAGTTTTAATAAAACTGTAGATAATCACATACTTTTTTTCATCATACCCAACTGTTTGGATCAAATACTCTTCTCTTTTTTGTCACACAGCATATTCAATTGACTGCCGATTGCAGGCAGCCAATAAAATATTTGATGAGTTGAGTGAATAAAAAATCAAAACTTATTGCTTGTCTTCTACATCAGCCAAGTCAGAATTAGTCCAAATAGTTTATACTATAGAAAAAGGAACAGAGACTCTGAAAGGTTAAAGAACATGGAAAATTTCTGAACCTTTAAAATATAAAATGAAATTTCTACATTAACTTACTTACCATGGATGACCAAACCATAACCTTTGTCATATATAAACTTCGCAAAGGTTGTGGTGTAATCTCTGGGAAAAGCATGGTCTCATAAATGGCTGAAGCTGGCAACACTGACCATCTATTTAGAAGGAAATGTAAAAATAAATTCTAGATAAAAATTTAGATATAAAAAATCAAATAAGAAAAGAATTTACGAAGATCCTTCTAAGCAAGACTGGGAAGTTAGAAGATATGGAAGAAAAACATAGCTGACTCTAAAAAATTAAGAAGGCGTATATGGAAAACATACCAGAGATAATGCTGATAGACACACAGGTGTCTTATTTATAGAGTAGATGACAGAAGACTAATTTTCTAATAAGCAAATAGCTCTTATAAACTTGTAAGAAAAAGATAGTTCAAGAAAATGGGGGAAAGAGGGAAATAGGCAATGCACCGAAGTGTAAGTTCCAATGCCAACAAACAAGTGAAAAGATGCTTACGTTAACTAGTAGTCAGGTGAAAGGAAATTAGAAAACAAGGGGCTATCACTTTAGCACCTAATAGGCTGCATAAACGAGGAATGCTATGTATACTGTAGCAGTCCCAAGGGGAACAGTGACTTGTTTCCCAGAGAAGTTCTCGGGGAAGTCCTGGAAGCTCATTTGGTCTGGGTTGGGAGAGGATGCTCCCTGAAGGGGGACCAAGGTTGTCATCAGACGAAAAGGCGTCCCCTTTCCAGGGATCCCCCGGCCTGTTCCGTGGGTTGGTGCTGGTCCAGGTCCAGGGACTGTTCCTCAGGGGTCCATCAGAGCGTGGGAGTAAGCACTCAGATACTTCTATAACAATCTGGAAGAGCAATTTTGTGTCTGCTGAATCTAAAGAAAATTTGGAGATTCTATTTTTTCGGTATCACTTAAGTTTTCTACTAATCTGTTTTTACTCTGTTTTACAAAAAAGTGCCTATCTCTAATGGGTAGAAACAGTATCTTGCTTGTCTTTCACCACAGGTCCTTGGAGAAGCTCGGTGCTATGCACTACTAGTAGTTATTTCCTTTGGCTTTAAAGGTAAATAAGTTGGTAGGTGCAGGAACTTAAGGATTCACCACTATGTGAAGATTAATAAAAATGTAAGAAACAAACTGTTAACTCTTCAAAGAATGTCGTAGTAACCCTAGAATTCAAAATGACATCACAACCTGGCTTTTCCTGACAGGCACAGGAGCAGGCAAGCAGCTGTCCTCCAAGGACAGAAACGTGCCCCACACCATTGCTTGGGGACTCCAGAGAACAGAGTCCTGGCTGGGTTTCAACATCTAATAACAAGAGGAAATCCCACAAAATCAGTAGGAGCTCCAATTCTCAGGAAATTGGACTTTCATACTCTGTGAAAAGGAGACATTAATGGAACGGAGATCGAAAGCCCTAACAGTAAAGTCTGTATAGAACATTTGAGGCACAACCCGCGTCAACCCCTGTGGTTTGTAGTTGGCAGAACAGTTTTCTACAAAGAGTAATTTTTTCTGAGTTAAAAGCTTGTACACATTTGGACATTACACCTTAAGTTAACTGGGGCCAGTTCTACAACGGGTATTGTAGAGTGTTGCAAAGCCATGCCAGGTCTTGTTTTAAAAATCTAGTTTTTCGCTATTAAAACAAGAACCTTTTTCATAATTTTGTAAATCTGGATAAGCTGTTCTCTAAATAAAAATAACATAATGTGTAAGAGAAATTATGAATTGTCTTAAAAATCTGCCTTTTTAAAAAACCTTGTGGGAATCTATAGAAAGATAATATGATTCCTACCCGCCCCCTGCAAAAAAGAAACACAAGAGAGAAAGAGAAAAGAAAAGCTATCACCAATAAAAATATCCATCAGCAAGTTAGTATAGTTTATAAGTGTGGGCTTGTTTCTCAAACAATTTGAGAAAAACATGTCAGAATTGCTTACATCTTTATTGTTGAGAGTGTGTAATTGTCAAAGTATCTATGGTCTTGTTGACCAATAAAGATTCAAGTTATCTAATTCTTTTTAATGACATGTGTCCCAGGGCTTTAACGCGTTGCTGTGCACATTCTACTTACATTTTAAATCTGCTTTTCACTTACCTGCTCACTTTTCACTGAGTTTGATCCAGTTGAACCCAACAGATATTTATTAAGTACCTCCTATGTGCCAGGATGGGGAAGATTTTTTGTTTGTTTGTTTGTCTTCCAACTTTGTTCTCCTTTTTTTTTTTTTTGGTGCTATTAATAAACTTTATTTAAAAAATCAATATTAGGTTTTCAGAAAAGTTGATTGAAAGTGCGGAGTTTCCACATATCCCCTCTTGCCTGCCCCTGCACAATTTCCCTTATTATTTACATTTTTTATTAGTATGGCACATTTATTATAACAATGAACCAGCATCGATACATTGTTATTAACTAAAGTCCGTAGTTTATATTAGGGTTTACTCTCTGTGTTGTACATTCTGCGAGTTTTGACAAATGTGTGATACTGTGTATTCGCCACTGTAGGGTCATACAGAATAGCTTGACTGCCATGAAAACCCCTTAGAAACATTGTTTTAATCCAGAAGTCACCTTAAGTTGAATCTTTTCATTTACAGCTTCATTACTTAATGCTTCCACATGTAGGGATTTCTTTTTGGTCCATTAAAATAATAAAGTGAGGTCATATATGCCACGTGGATCTAAAAGTTGTACACACCTCCCCAAATGGGTAAGCATTTACCCTGATAGAATCATTCCCCTCGCCAGTTACCATCAGAAACACAGGTTGTGCTCTCAGCTGGGGCAGGGCCCCGTTCACGTGTTCCAGTTGGGGGCGTCTGTGACAGGCGCCCTTCGGCCATAGACCTTTGCTTCACCCATGGGCAAACAGTTAATTACCAAAGGCCCTTCCACATGTTTTTGTGTTTCCAGTTTATTTCATGTAAAAATGAAAAGAATTTTTAAAATAGAAAATACATGCACGTACATTGACCCTTGAACAACATGGGTTTGACCTGGGCAGGTCCATGTATGTGTGGCTTTTCCCCCCAATAAATATGCACTGTATTGTAAATGTAATTTCTTTACCTTATGATTTTCTTTTCTCCCTCCAGCCCTTCCTGGGCTTTTGTGTTATTGTATTTTTTATCTTATGTATTTTTCCATTACCATTTGTCCCCCTTACGTCCCCCCACCACAGTCACCACACTGTTGTCCCTGAGTCCTTTTTCTTTTTTGCTTGCTCCCTCCGCCACCCCCTCCAGAGCTATCATCTGCTCTCTGTTTGTGAGTCTGTCTCTGCTTTGCTTGTTAGTTCAGTTTGTTCATTAGATTCCACACATGAGTGAAATCATATGGTATTTGTCTTTCTCTGTCTTATTTCACTTAGCATAATGTTCTCCAGGTCTATCTATGCTGTTGTAAAGGGTAAAACTTTCTTCTTTTTTATAGCTGAGTAGTATTCCACTGTGTAAATGCCCCATAGTTGTTTATTCACTCATCTACTGATGGACACTTGGGCTGCTTCTTTATCTTGGCGATTGTAAATAACACTGTAATGAACATAGGGGTGCATATGTGCTTTTGAATTAGTGTTTTGGGTTCCTTCGGATATATTCCCAGAAGTGGGATAGCTGGGTCAAAAGACAGATCCATTTTTAATTTTTTGATGTATCTCCATACTGCTTTCCACAGTGGCTGCACTAGTCTGCATTCCCACCAAGAGTGCAAAAGGGTTCCCCTTTCTCCACATCCTCGCCAGCACTGGCTGTTTGTTGATCCATTGATGATGGCCATTCTAACCAGTGTGAAGTAATATCTCATTGTGGTTTTAATTTTCTTAATGGCATTTTTCTCTAGCTTACTTCATCGTATGAATATAATATATAATACATGTAACATACAAAAGATATCTTAAGTGACTGTTCTGTGATTGGTAAGGCTTCTTGTCAACAGTAGGCTTTCAGTAATTAAGTTTTTAGGGAGTCAAAGTTATGCATGGATTTTTGACTGTGTGTGGGGGGGTTGGCACCCCTACCTACCCCCTGAGTTATTCAAGGGTCAACTGAGTAGAAAATGCCTCCACTCTCCTTTGTACCTAGAAACTCACTTTCCTCAATCAGTTATCAATTTAGTGTATGCATTCCTAGACATATGTGTGAGTATGTGTATATATATGTAGATAAACAATGATCTTTTTTTTTAACTGAACAATATATGTTTTTGGACACTTTCACATGGCTTCATAAAGTGCTGACATAGTACTTGCTTATCCTTTTAATGAGTGCATACTATTTCATTTTGGATGTTTCATAAGTTATTTAACCAGTTGTTTATTAATGAATGTTTAAATTTCAAGTTTCCATTATTATATTGTGGCAAGGAATACATTTGCACATTTGTCATTTCACAGGGACTTTAATACAGCGAGAGGATACACTTGTAGAAGTGGGATTACTGAGTCAAAGAGGAGTACATTTTAAATTCTGATGAATCCCTTGTTCTGCGTTCTGCACAGAAGTTGTGCCTGTTTATGAGCATGCCTGTCTCCTCACACCATCACCACACAGCACGTCATTTAACTTTGGGATCTTTGCCAATCTGTAGGTGAAAATTACATCTCATTGTAACTTTAATTTTAATTTCTCTTATGAGGGAGAGCCCCCAAACCAGTACTTATTTATAAAAAACTGCGTATTTATTCTTACATGCTTAAACTTCAGTCACCTTCCAAGGACTCTCCCTTTGATGCCATACGTCTATCAAAATGTTTTCCCACTGCTCAAAATAGTTTTTGAATTCATCAATTTTGATGCCTGTTAGTGCTTCTGCCATTTTTTGTTTCACTTCTTTGTTTATCTTCCACATTGGCAAAATGTTTCCCTTTGAAGAGTTTTTTTCATCTGGGGAAACAAAAAAAATCACTCTGGGCAAGATCAGGTGAATAGGGAGGGTGGGGCCCAGAGGTCATACCATTTTTGGTCAAAAACAGCTGAACACTCAGTGCAGCATGGGCAGGTGTGCTTGTGAATCACCCATCATGAAATGGGCAAACGCATTGAAAGAGTCTTCAAAAAATATTCACTGAAACCGAACACAGCCTCTCACAACAACCCCAGCTGGTACACTGGTACAGATGGGTTCTTAGAACACTCACCTGGCAGGGGAAGCCTGTACTATAAGAGGCCTGCCCTCCAGAAGATAATTTTGGTTTTTGGAGGTCCTTCTTGTATGTGTAAGACAAGTATTATTATTTAAATTTACATAAAGTTAATAAGGTAAACATTGGAGACATTTAAGTTCAAGGAGGTTAAGTGATCCAAAACCATCAAACAATAAGCATGAATACCCAGAAAGTGATCACCCAAGCTTGGCTTCCTTAGCTGTCACCCCCGTCACTTCCGTAGTACCCAGCACAGTGCCAAGATGACTGCCTAAACATTTGCCTTTCCTGACAGTTTCCCACCACTTGATCAATAATTGTCAAAAAGGTGGTAAAGAATGCCTTTTATGAAGGGAAATAAGACTTCTTACTAGAATGGCAAAATCAATGAAGTCTGAAGAATCCTCCCAAAATCCGTTTAAAATCATAGGAACTGCTCCCCTCTATTGAGATAGATTAAAAAATATTTATCTGAGTCACCTGTGAATGATTGACATAAAATGGACTTCTGTTAGAGGCGGAAGTATCCTATTATTGATTAAACGTATTTGAGGAAAAGGGCTGTGCTTGTCGCTCACCACTTTTTCACTCCGACGCACTGATTTCCTCTCTCTCACTTCAAACTTGGAGCATTGGGTTCCTTATCCTGTGGAACCCCAAGAATCTTGTGGCTTCTGAGCAGCAGCTAAAGATACTGCCCTCATGATTTATGTACATAGGTACATACATATATCATCGGTGTTTGTGGTGTGTGTCAAGTGGATGTTTGTCCCTGAACTGTGCGATCTCCTGACACAACTGTCCCAGTCAGTTTGCTGATAATAGAAGATTAATTGCCCTGATCATTTGCCTGAGGTCAGTGGTGGGTTTGGGGATGCTGGAAGGGACATAGCCATCTGGACAAGACACGGTTTCCTGTGGTCCAAGGGCACGGCAGTTTGTGGTCTTTTGACTGTTATTAAACAGATCAACACCATGACTAAATGAAGCAACTTTATTGATTAGAAATTATGTCAGTCCTGAATTATGAATTTTCCCTGTTATTATCCTTTATTCAACAGATATTGAGCACCTGCTACGTAACAAAAACATTCTAGGTTTTGGAGGTCTAGCAATGAGTAACACAGAGAGAAATGCCTGCCCATCGGGTTATTTCGTATTGCAGACACCACGATTTTCTTTCCCCATGCTCCTGTTCTCCCGGTGAATCTGAGAACCTCCTGTATCACTGTCAGAAGAGTGGGGCGCATTGATGGAAGACAACAGGTGCCCTTCAGCTCAGCCCGATCTCTAAGCTACAAACAAAAGAAGTGAATGTAACTGCTTTCTTATATAGAGTGTTTCTCCTAGGTGCTGGGAAGAAAAGTCTCTAAGATTCTCACATCTTTCAAAAGCATCTGGAGGAAATATAAATGACAAGGGGGAAAAAAGCATCCCTTTAAAAGTTGGTCAGCTACTTTTCCGCCAAGGGCTTGTCAAAATTACTCAAGAGAAAGAAAAAAGAGAAACAAGTGCACATATACATTTTTAAAGTAGCTAGCAACCAAGACAACACCAATTATTTAACCACAGCAAAGAAACCAGCAGCCAAACCACACTGATTATTTAACCGCGTATCCAAGTGCTGAACACAGCCATAGCCAGCCACGTTAATTTAATGTAAATATCCCGCATAACCAGCCCCCAGAAGGCAAGAACTGCAGCGAAGGACAGATCCTCACCTTCTCTTGTCTCGGCTCCAGATGTCTCTGGAGCTGGAAAACTGGCTACAATCCAACAAATATTTTCCTCTTTTCCCCCTCCTTTTTGCGTTTTTGCCTCTCTAAAAACTCAGTTCATTCTTTCCCTACTGACCTGCCAGTTTCACATGCATACGCAGACTCAGGGAGACATTTCATTTGGTAAGTTCTGTTCTTTTCCCCTTCATTGCCACCTTTTCTTTCTTTTCCATTTCAAGCCTCTGTCTTTCTCCCTTTCTTTTCAATCTCAATGTTTCCATTCCAGTGTGTTTGATTCCTATTTAATTTTTACTAATCATAATATGTAACGCTTATTCTCAGGGAGTGTTTATCAGGGAAACACGACCTTTTAATAGGTGAAATCGACAGTGTTCAGAGGCTGGAAAGGAGAAGTGAAAGAAGGAGAAGACGACTCCAAGGTTATGAGGCAGGCTACACCCCTCAGCTGCAGACTTGTTTTTCTACTCCCTCACCACTGTCATAGGAAAGCCCAACGGTCATAGCCGATGCGGTGTGTCAGAGACAGAAGCCTGAATTTCAGTCTACCCTCCCACTTGCTCATTATCCAGTGTTTTCTCATCTCAGCAAGTGACAGCGCCATTGTCCTGGTTGCTCAGAACAAGACTTTGAAAGAGATTTGTGAGTTTTCCATTTCTCTCACAGTCCCGTGAGCAAATCGTCAGGGTAAAATTCACTTTCAAATTTGGTGAATGGCCTTTCCCTTTTCTGCCGCCTTCACCACTGCCATCCTGATCCAATCCAACATCATCTGTGGCCTAAACTGTCACAGTAGCCTCCCAGCTAGTCCCTTCCTCCTGTCTCAAGTCTTTTTTTCCCCTTGGGGCAGCGTTCTACTTTTGTATTGTGTTAAAGAAAAAACACATGACATGGATTCTACCCGCTTAACACATTTTTTAAGTTACAGGACAGTACTGTTAGTATTGTGAACTATGTGCATGTTGTTGAACAGTGAGTGAATCTCTAGAACTTTTTCTTTTTTTAAAAGATTTTATTTATTTTATTTTTAGACAGAGGGGAAAGCAGGGAGAAAAAGATGGAGAAAAACATCAGTATGTGGTTGTCTCTCGTGTGCCCCCTCCTGGGCACCTGGCCCGCAACCCAGGCATGTGCCCTGACTGGGAATCGAACCAATGATCCTGTGGTTTTCAGGACAGCGCTCAATCCACTGAGCCACACCAGCCAGGGCTCTCTAGAACTTTTTCATCTTGCATGACTGAAACTCTCTACCCACTGACATCAGCTCCCCCAACTCCCCTTCTTCTTTGCCTCTGGTGATCACCATTCTATTTGCTGCTTTTGAATTCGTCTGCTTTAGATGCCTCATTTAAGTGAAGTCATGCAATATTTGTCCTGTGACTGGCTTACTTCACTTAGCATAAAGTCCAGGTTCATCCAGGATGTAGCACATGTCAGGATATCCTTGTCCCATTTTAAGGCAACATAATATTCCATTGTATGTATACATGGCATTTTCTTTTTAAATTCAACTCTCAGTGGCATTTAGGTTGTTTCCACCTCTTAGCTTTTGTGAATAAGGCTGCAATGAACTTGGGGGATGTGTCCCTGCCTCCACTCTTATTTTTTATAGTTTATCCAGATCACAAAACTTCTGTGCTCAAAACCCTTCAATGGTTCCCAACTCATTCCAAGGAAAAACCTAAGTCCTTGCCATGGCCCATAGGGTCCTGCAGAGTCTGGTTTTCTAGTACCTAATTTCATCTCTTCTCACTGACCTGAAGGTCTGCTCCAGACATTTGGGCTACCATGCTGGGGCACGTATTTCTCAAGCAAGTTCCCAACTCTGGCCCTTTGCTCTTGCTGTTCCCTGTGGTGCTGGTGGACCTAAATTTTGTCCCTATTCCTCTCCTTCCCCATCGAGGCTTTGGCGTGTGCAGTGCTATTCTTTGCCGTGAATGCTAACCCTCCAGAAATCCATGTGATAGATTATTATTATTATTCCAATCAGATTAATGTCATATCATCACAGAGGCCTTTCATGACCATCCTACATGAAATATTGTAACATAGCCAAGTAACTAATTATGATTTTTTTCATAAATTACTTTATTGTTGTTCAGTTACAGTTGTCTGCATTTTCTCCCCACCACTCCCCCCACCCCAGCCAAACCCACCTCCCTCCCTTGCTTCCACCCTCCCCCTTGGTTCTGTCCATGTGTCCTTTGTAGTAGTTCCTGACAGCCCTTCTCCCCACTGTCCCCTCTCCCCTCCCCTCTGGCTACTGTAAGTTTGTTCTTAATTTCAATGTCTCTGGTTATACTTTGTTTGCTTTTTTCTTTTGTTGATTAGGTTCCAGTTAAAGGTGAGATCATATGGTATTTGTCCCTCACCGCCTGGCTTACTTCACTTAGCATAATGCTCTCCAGTTCCATCCATGCTGTGGCAAAGGGTAGGAGCTCCTTGGAATGACTTTTTATTTTTAAGTTAGCCCTTCTCATTTGGCATATTATATGTTTCTCTAATATCTGTCTGCCACTAACAAAATGTAAAATGCTGAGAGAAGGGCATTTGTGGACTTTGTTCAGCACTGTGTCCCCTGGGTCTTGAAGAGAGACCAACACGTAACAAATTCTCACCAAACATTTGTTGAATGAATTGCAAGATTGAATTTGGGGGCAGCCTGGCTCCATGTAAAGAACACGAGCCCTTAAGCCAGGTAGGTTGGACTTATGTCTTGCTTCTGCCTCTTACTCAGTAAGTAGTCTTGGACAAGGTACTTTGCATCTCATGCCTCAGTTTTCCTATATGCAGGGAATAAGGACAATCTTTAACATTTTAAAAATGTGGCCACACATTCTTTGACACTCCTTCCATCGAGAGGAATGTCTATGGCCCCCACCCTTGCCTCTGAGCAGGCTTATGACCGTGCTGGCCAATGGTGTCCAACAGAAGCAGTGACCACGGTGATGTGACCTCTGCCTTGCTCACTGGAACACATGCTCTTGGAATGCAGAGCCGCCGTGTAAGAAGTCCAAGGACTTCGAAGTTGTGAGGATCCCCACCATTCCTGGAGAGGCCATGCGAGTAGGTGCCCCAATTTACAGTTCCACTTGACTCCATCCTTCAAATCATTCCAGGTCAGCTGTCAGATTTGTGGGAAAAACATCTAGGTGATTCCAGCTGTCAGCCAGTCGGTCAGGCCACCTACAGCTGTTCAAGTCTTTCCAGCAAGTTCTCAGACACTGTGGAGGAGAAGCAAGTCTTCTCCACCTGATGTCCTGTGCACTGTCTGATTTCCAGATGCACAGATTCTGTGAACACAGCAAAATGGTTATACTTTATGCCACTAAGTTTAAATAATAAGTTGTGCAGCCATAGATAACTTGAACTTCATCTTGAGGGCTATTTTAAGAACTAAAGTTGTTATTGTTTGTAAGGTGTTTAGAACTAGGCCAGTGCCAGCTACATAGTAACTGATCGATGTGTTAGTTTTTATCATTACTCTGATAGAAGTTCCCCTGTATTTATCATTGCTGATAAATACAGAGAAATTTAGGAATAAGTTAATAAAAACGCTCTTCTTTTGCTTACTCTGAAAAGTTAATGAGATAATTTGGAGGAGATATAATGAGTTCATCAGGTGCATTCCCCAAGATCAATTTGTGTATTCCTTTGGATAGAGACTGCACAGTGGTTTTCTTGTTGACAGAGAGCGGGAAGTCGGGTGTGGTAAAGCCAGCCCTGGAAGGACAAAGCCTTCACTACTAGAGTAGGATTATTCTGAGTGAGGGCCTAGAGTCTTGCTCACTTTCATGTGTCTCTGAGTACCCAGCAACAGTGCAATGCCCAAAGTAGACGCCCCACAAATGTTTGCTTCACTGATTTGATTGATACACTTGCGTTCATTGCCTTATATAAACTTTTTGGGAGACATTGCTTTATTTAGTATTTTCTCTACTTTTGCCTTTAAATCTGTAATATGTGCCAAGAAGTTGATTGGGAATCTAATAAAATGTAGATTGATGTTTATGGACGAAATGGCTAGTATTGCTAAGAACGTACAGCGCAGCATAAACATGCACACTTGCACAATCCTTTCCTGGACTTGTGCTTTTTGAACTGGGTTCAAATCTAAACTGAGCAAGGCCACACAGGGCGTTAGAGCAAAAATGTGAAGTTGGAATGCACTGAACCCCTTCGGCTGGGGGAGATAGGCATTGGAGGAGGCCCTTTTTAAGGACATGCTTTTTGTTTCTGGTTACCTGGCAAGCCAGTCTAAGAAAACATACTGCACAAATGTGATTTCCAAGCCACACACATTGTCTAGATAGAAAAACAACTCCCCGAATCACATAGTGTTTTGGAAATTATTTGCCAAATATGTCAACAGACTGCTCGAAAGAAAAGCAGTTGCCCAGTTCTTGGACTCCTCTCATGGGCAGATCTCTCAAATTTCGAAATCACAAAATCCTTAAAATAATAACTTGAATATGAATCACATTTCTTAGACAGTTTATTGAATGCTTTGCTACAAAATAATTCAATATGCCTAGTTTCTCCGTGAGCGATCCACGTGTGTGAGAGAGCAGAGAGGAGAAGGAGGAAACACCAGTAGGAGGAGCAGAGAGGCTGAAGAACAAGAAAGGGAGGAAGAGAAATATTTACATCTAAGAGACAGACGGTGCGGCACTAGCAAATAGGAATGTCCTTTGAAACTCAGAGTCTCCAGATTTTCACTGCAGCAAATATTAGTGCTTCCATGTCATTTATAGCCAGAAGAGTACAGCCCTCACATCCAAAGTGAAAAGCACTCAGGACTGGCTTCTCTCAGGGGGAAGTCAGGGGGAATGGTAATGCCAGTGGCTTCCTATTCATTGACCCACTTCGCAATGTTCCTTTGCAGGGCTATCAACTTAGTGGATCAGGATCCCCATCTGCAAGTATGGGAAACATGGGCTCCAGTGTCAGTTGCCAGGTAAGCAGCCTAGGGAACATTTTTGCCCTGAGCAATAAAAACACACGTCAATTAAACATACATGTGCCGCTGATTGGCCATTTACACTGAGATTTTATTTTAGTGGCTGGGCCAATATTTCATCTTGTGAAGCTATCTTTTTCATGGGTTATCATTATTATTAGTGATGAACCTGTGCTAAGCATCACACTTACAGTGGGAGTCATTAGTGGGACGCAAACTGTATGTTACACTGAGTCCTGGGCTTACGTGTTCACTGTGTCCCTAGCTCTAACCACACTCTTCCCATTTTAGAGATGAAAGACTTGAATTGCCCATGGGAGGTAAACAAAGGAACTGGGATTTGGTGCTAGATCGGCCTGCCCCCTAAATCTGGCCTCACTGTACGTGTCGTGATCTGAAATGCTTGCTTGGAGCAGCTGGTACTGGGAAACTAGTCTACTGGGGCCTTGAATAATCCTTTGGTCTTTAGTTCCTAGCTTAGTGTTGGCCAATTGTTTCAGCCAACAGACCAAGCAGGTTGAAGGAGTGGGCTGGCTTTGACATCAGCATGCTGAGACTGGCAACCCAGCCCCAGCTCTGATATCATCCTGGTGAAGTCAGCCCGGCACGGCCCCTGCTTGCCAACTGCCTCAGCGTTGTGGTCTAGCCGCAAGCCAGACACCATACGCTTAAAACTGGTAAAAAGGCTGGGCAAGTGTCTTGCTGGGAAATACTCATTCTGTAGGCTGCTGGTTTCCCAGGACCACCAACCTTTGCTTTTCTGAAGAAAATGAAGATTAAGTAGTTAGCTGCCTTGGATTCAGGGTAATGATTCTGACAACATCAGATGTGTGCAGAATGATTCTTTTTTATTTTTTAGGCAACAGTAGAGAAAAATAACTCTGAAATTATTGGATGCCATTTCAAATGCCTGTTTTCCTAATTTTGCCTGTAAGCTCGCTGGTGGCTTATTTGAGTCATCCTGATATGTGCGCATATGTATATGTGTAACATATAAAAGTGTATTGAGTGCTCAGAGTAGAATATGTCAGCAAC
The DNA here is from genome assembly GCA_004026765.1 of Micronycteris hirsuta. NCBI lineage: Eukaryota > Metazoa > Chordata > Mammalia > Chiroptera > Phyllostomidae > Micronycteris > Micronycteris hirsuta. The sequence goes on along the minus strand of PVJI01006036.1, from coordinate 3,619 downwards.
GACAAAACTTTCTCCTGAATTTGTTTCAGATTCAGTGTTAATAAGAGGCAAGCTAATGCTCCATCACTGTGCTAGACCTGGGCTCTCTGCTCTCAGAGCCAGTCTTTGCCTTTCCTCACTCTGCCCTTCTCTGCCCGTCTGGGAGGTTTACCCCTGCAGCCTGTGTTTCCCAGGTTTCTTCATCAGTTGTCTTCCAGCAGGATTTGGCTGACGAGAGGCATGGCTGTGAGATAGTAGGGGAGCTAAGAAGGGAGAAGCCTGGGAACTTTCCCCTTCCCTCAATGCCTTGAGCATCATCTCCCATAAGAACTGTGTCACTCCCATGTATCCAGAGCCCGCCTGAGCTACCAGGATTCTCATTGCCTCCTGTGACCTTAATCTTAGACTCAGGTAACACTGTGACCTTTCAGCCTCAGAAAGGTAGTGACCCGTTGCTCTTGCCAATCTTAAACTGGACCACCATGCCAAGTTCTGCTTCTCAGCTTCTATCACTCACATAAAGAATTAAATACCCTCTATTTCAGCAGTCCCCAACCTTTTGGCACCAGGGGCCAGTTTTGTGGAAGATAATTTTTCCATAGACGACAGGGTGGGGGATGGTTTCCGATGATTCAAGCTCACCTCCTGCTGTGTGGCCCAATTCCTAACAGGCCCAGACCGGTACCAGTTTGTGGCCCAGAAGTTGGGGACCGCTGCTCTATTTTACATACCCAGATTGGTTCGTTTCCCTGATTGAGCCCTGACAGGTATAATTGTGGTATTTTTGTATCATTCAGGAATTTTTTCATGTATATACATTATTTTGGATATGAGATTTTGGTAAGATCTGGGTTAGGAGGTCTCTCAATTCTATCATACAAGTGTTCAGTGGGTATGTACTATGCAAAAGCAGATATATAGGTGAACATTTATTGATTGCTACATAGCCAGGGTCTGAAAAAGTGGAGAGGATCTGCAGAATGTATTCTTTTCAGGTCAGTGGAATGTAATGGGCTCCATTGATTGACTACCTGCACAAAATAAGGAGCTATTAAGAGATGGAGCATTTAGTAATGTCCCTGTTGGGACAGTGTCAATGTCAGGGCTGTTCCTGTGGCGGTGTCTTCAGATTGCCTCCTGGCATGTTTCCTCAGACAGCAGGAAAAAGTTTCTTCAAACAAATGATTATTTCTACAGATTCACTGAGCAGGAAAAGTTAGGGTTATGTTCAGAAGTCTGGGTGATCCACAGATCTCCTCCCGCCTTCAATATTGGTAGATGGGAATTGAACTGAATGAGCTGTTAAGAACTTTTCTATAGTATTCCTACAAGGTCCGTGGTGTCCAAGCCCCAGATAACAAATTCACTAGGAAGAATGAGGAAGAGATGGAAGAAGGGAGAAATGGGAGCAGCATTTTGTAATTTTTCATGGCGTGTAGATGAGCAAATAAGCTGCTGGTATGATAATCACAAAGGAGCTGTGCTGATTGTTGGGCATGTTTTTGTTTACCAAAGGACATGTAGGCTACATTACACAAATACTTACATTATAAACCATGATAGTTTGAGTGATGCTAAGAAATAATACATTTCAATGATTAAAATCATCTATGGTACATTTAAACAATAGAATACTATGCAGCAGAAAGAAAGAAGGAGCTCCTACCCCTTGTGACAGCACAGATGGATCTGGAGAGCATTATGCTAAGTGAAATAAGCCAGATGGTGAAAGACAAGTACCATATGGTCTCACCTATAAGTGGAACCTAATCAACAAAGTGAACAAACAAGCAAAATAGAGACAGAGTCACTGAAATAAAGAACAAACTTACAGTAACCAGAGGGGAGAGGGGAGAGGGATAACAGGGAGAAAAAAAAGGAAGGGCCATCAAGGAACACATATAAAGGACACCTGGACAAAGCCAAAGGGGATAAGTTTGAGGGGATGGATGGGGCAGGCGGGGCATGGAGGGGGAATAGAGACAACTGTATTTGAACAACAATAAAAAATTATTTTAAAAAATCTAATTTCCAATGGAGCTGAAAGTCAGAGCTTGGAATAACAAGCATCTTTAACTACTCTTCCCTGATAGGCCAGAATCTTGCTTTCTAGTGAAATCTCCTCAGAGCAGAAGTTGTCCAGTCCCAGCAGCAGGATTGGTGGAGGATGTAGTATGATGATACTAAGGGTATGCCAGAAAAGAGCATGAAAAGAAAAAAACAGAAGAGAACCAGAAGAGAAGGGGAGGAGGAGAGGGCAAAAAAGAGTCAAAGAAGAGTAATGGATAAGGCCTGGCCATTCAAGATGCTATTGCCTGAGCTACTTCCTGCTTTTGTTCATTTCTACTTCTGGTTTATGTCCATTTCCTGCTTCTCTCCACTTCTACTTCCTATTTATCTCCACTTTCTGCTTCTCTCCATTTCTACTTCCTGTTTATCTCCACTCCCTGCGTCTCTTCATTTTCTGTTTTCTCATTGCCTTAGGGATGGGAGGGATGGGAACCTCAGTCTTTATCACTTTGGCCCTTTGTGAGTGGGTTGCAGGACTTTCAATTTGCTATCATCTCTTCGTTCAGATTGGAAGTAAAATGTGTTTCCTTACCTTACTTATCTTTATGCTTTTGTACTTAAAGTATACTTCTATTCTTAAAGTATTGAGTATAAAAGTCTACCTCACCTCCATTTTTCTTCTTGAGACTCAACTGATGTTGTAAGCTCATTGGCCACCAGTTCTCCATTAATCCAGTTGCATAAGGGGCTCAACCATTTCCAGCTCCCTTGTAAGTTTGTCCAAGTGAAAATACAGTTCACCCTTTTCTTTAGCAACTGAAGAAGATGAAATATATAGTTTACTTAGTTTGGTTAAAAGTAATGCCTATGGATATCAAATAATTTAGTTCAAATCAAGGGCAGCATTGAATATCAAGCAACCTTGGAAATTATATTTAAAGTTTTCTCCCCCCTCTTGGTGGAAATAAAATACCAAAACATTATGATAGATTGAGATTTAAAATAATAGTTAAGGAAGAAGTCACTTCTCTTCACTCCCTCCTCTGCTTTCCTCTTTAAAGTAGTTCCTGAATTTACTGAATTTGGAGTAGAAAATAATAGTTTTAAATGTTCTCTTTGTGAAGGAATTTGCTAATTATCCAGCAGATGTTCTTTCTTTTTATCCCTTATGCGTCATAGTTTCCTTAACATTCTCTGCCTCCCGTTTTTTCTCTCTCTGGCTATAGCTCTCCCTCTTGTTCTCTTTTTCAAAGCAGTGAAGAAATGTTCAAAGAATGTGTAAAGCTTATTTCCTTCCCCCGGAAACAAGGCTATGCCTCAGAGCCAAAGTCCGGAGGCCTCTGTTGATGAGAAGTCCTTTTACTTCAATTATAACTCTTCTAGAACAGTCTTTCCCAACTTAGTGACTGTGTATCCTAAAATTAATTTTATTAAGTGAGTTGCAACATTAAATTTTTGTTTTGATTTTATGACTCCACCTAAACCTTCAATTCCCCCCCCAAAAAACAATCAAATATTGAATCATGTGTACCCATATATTTTTTTCAGGGGATTGAAAATTGAAAATACCCTGGTACTTGGAAAAATCAGAGAACTATCAAAATAACTCAAAACCATTACTTACTAATCA